>JAJPUD010008943.1:69969-81172 GCA_023553655.1 Myrmecobius fasciatus | reverse complement strand
TTATTTTTAAAATATTGTTTTCTTCAGTTACCTTTTTAAGCTCCATTTGTAACTGGCCAATTGAATTTTTTTTGTTCATTGCACTCTTTTGCCACGTCACTAATTTTATTTTTCAATAAATTTGTGTGTTTTTCATATCTCTTTTGCAGGGCATCATATCCTTCTTGCAAGATACTGTATCCTTCTTCCACTAATTTCAATTTATTTTCCCATTTATCCTCCAGCTCTTTTATTAGATTCTTTAAGCAATCTTCCAGAAAGGCCTTTTGAAAAGGGGACCAGTGATGGTCCTTGCTGATTTCCTCTTGAGTTTTGACTAAAGGAACCTCTGGATCTGGGGTCATCTCTTCTTTTTCTTTATAAAAGCTGTCTATGGTGAGAGCTCTCTTTTGCTTCTTCATTTTTTTTTAGACAGCGTGGATATCTCTTTAAAGTAGGGGAAAAAAACGGCGGCTGAAATGGGGGCTGAAGATTTTGCCCTGGGGCACTTCGGGGAATTAATTTAAGGTGCTGGGCCTGTGGGGGCTAGGACTAAGCCCGAATTACTCCTTAAACAAGGCAAGTCTGCCAGAACACCTGCCTCCAATCAGGGCAGAGTGTCCCGAGTGCCTCAGATCAACTCCAGGTGTTTGGAATTTGGAGTTTGGAGTTTGGAGTTTTTGCCAGGATGAGCTGAGCTGAGCTGAGTCCCACCCTCACTTCTGGCCTACATCAGAGTTCTCTGACACCGGAGTCCTCTGTTTATCCCTCTGTCTGAACTAGACAAACCTGATGTGAAGTTCTTCAGAAATATCTGCGAGCAGTATCCATATATTTCCTGATTCGTTGACTTGAAGATCAGTTCAGAGGCTTATTTTATTGTTGATTTGAGAGAAGGTCAGAGGAGGATGCAGAGAGTCACCTTTTCACTCCGCCATCTTGGCTCTGCCTCCTGACAGTCTATATTTTTGTAGATATTCCTCCATTTCGTTAAGATTATCAAATTTACTGGCATAAAGTAGGGCAAAGCAACTCCTAATTAATACTCTAATTTCCTCTTCATTGGAGGAAAGTTCTCCCTTATCATTTTTGAGATTAACAATTTGATTTTCCTTTTTCCTTTTTTTTTAATTAAATTAACTAAAGGCTTATCTATGTTGTTGGTTTTTTTCATAAAACCAATTCAGTTTTATTTATTAATTCAATATTTTTCTTATTTTCAATTTTATTAATCTCCCCTTTTATTTTTAGAATTTCCAATTTGGTATTTAATTGAGGGTTTTTAATTTGTTCTTTTTCTAATTCTTTTAATAGTAAGCCCAATTTGTTGATCTTCTCTTATTCTATTTTATGCAAGTAAACATCTAGAGTTATAAAATTAAGCCTTATAACCGCTTTGGCCATTTCCCACAAATTTTGGTATGTTGTCTCATTATTGTCATTCTCCTGCATGAAATTATTGATTGTGTTTATGATTTGCTCTTTCACCCATTCATTTTTTAGGATTCATTTATTTAATTTCCAATTAACTTTTGGTCTACTTTCTCCTGGCCTTATATTGCATGTGATTTTTATTGCATCATGATCTGAAAAAATGCATTTAATATTTCTGCCTTCCTTCAATTGATTTTGAGGTTTTTATGCCCTAACACATGGTCAATTTTTGTGTAACTTCCATGAACCACTGAGAAAAAGTAAACTTTCTTCTGTCTCCATTCAATTTTCTCCAAAGATCTATCATATCTAAGTTTTCTAGCCTTTTGTTTACCTCCCTAACCTCTTTATTATATATTTTGTGGTTTGATTTATCTAATTCTGAGAGAGCAAGGTTGAGAACCCCACTAGTATAGTTTTGCTGTCTATTTCTTCTTGCATCTCTCTTAACTCCTCTTTAAGGAATTTGGATGCTATACCACTTACTGCATATATGTTTAGCACTGATATTGCTTCATTATCTATGGTACCCTTTAGTAAAATACAGTTTCCTTCCTTATCTCTTTTAATTTAAATCTATCTTTGCTTTTACTTGATCTGAGATCAGGATTGCTACCTCTGCTTTTTTTTGTCTGTTTGTTTGTTTTGGTTACCTGAAGCATAATAGATTCTGCTCCAGTCCTTTACCTTCACCCTGTATGTATCTCTGTGCTTTAGATGTGTTTCTTGTAAACAACATATTGTAGGATTCTGGCTTTTAATCCCATCTGCTATTTGCTTCCATTTTATGGGAGAGTTCATCCCTTTCATATTCACAGTTAAAATAACCAATTCTGTATTTCCTCCCATCTTATTTACCCAAAATTATATTTTTCTCTTTCCTTTCCCCTTTTTCCTTCCTCCCTCCGCATTATTTTATTTTTGATGACCACCTCTCTCAAGCAGTCCTCCCCCCTTTAAAGCCCCTCCACCTTTTTACACCTTTCCCTTAATTCTCCTATTTCCCCTTCTATTAGTCTTTCTCTTTCTTTTCCCCCTTTCCCTCCCACTTCCCTATAAGGAGGGACATGTTTCTCTGAAACAATGTGTTTGATATTCTCTTTTAGAGCCCAATCTGATGAGAGTAAGATTCACACAATGCTCATCCCCCTCTCTTCTTTTCCTCAATTAGGTTTTCTTTGCCTCTTCATGAGATTTTACCTTATTTTTATCTCCTTTTTCCTCTTTTTCCAATATGATATTCCTTCCATCTATAGTTATTTTTTCATATTATCAAAGTAAAATCAAATTATATCCCCATTACTTTAAGTATACCCATAGTAGAAGTATAGTTCTCAAGAGTTCTTTCCTTTTTTACCTTTTTATCCTTCTCTTGAGTTCTGTGTTTGAAGGTCAAATTTTTTTGTTCAGATCTGGTCTTTTCAGTAGAAATAGGTGAAATTGTTCTATATCATTAAAAGTCCATCTTCTGTCCTGGAAGATAATGCTCATTCTAGCTCAATAGTTTCTTCTTGGCTGTAATCCAAGTTTCTTTGCCTTTTGGAATACCTGATTCCATGCCCTTTGATCTTTTAATGTGGAAGCTGACAGATCCTTGGTGATTCTAATTATAGTTCCTTGGTATTTGAAAAACAATTCTAGCTGCTTGCAATATCTTTTTTTTCTGATGCAATAGTCCTGAAATTTAGCCACAATATTCCTTGGGGATTTAATTTTAGGGTCTTTTTCAGGAAGTGATCAGTGAATTCTTTCAAAGGCGATTTTACCTTCTGATTCTAAACATCAGGCCGGTTTTCTTTCATGATTTCCTGGAAGATAATGTCTAGGTTTTTTTTTTTTCATAATGGCTTCCAGGCAGTCCAATTATCCTTAGATTGTCTCTCCTAGATCTATTTTCTAGGTCATTTGTTTTTCCTAGGTGATATTTCATATTTTCTTCTATTTTTTCATTTTTTTGTTTTTGTTTGATTCTTGAAGTCTTTTTGATTCATTCACTTCCATTTGTTCAATTCTAATTTTTAATGTATTATTTTCTTCAGTTACCTTTTTTAGCTCCTTTTGTAATTAGCCAATTGAATTTTTTTCTTCATTGCAATCTTTTTTCCATTTCACCAATTTTGTTTTTCAGTGAATTGGTGTCTTTTTCATATTTCTTTTGTAGAGCATTATATGCTTTTTCCATTCCTTCTTGCAATGATCTCATTTCATGTCATTCTCTTTTGAATTTCTTTATGCAATGTTCCAGGAAAGCCTTGTGAAATGGGGATCAGCTCATGTCCATGTCTCCCTTTGTGGTTTCCTCTGGAGTCGTTTTACCTTTGTGAACCTCAGGATCTGAGATCTGCTCCTCTCTCTCTGAATAAAAGCTATCTATGGTGAGAGTTCTTTTTTGTGTGTTTTTTATTCATTTTTTAAACCTTGAGGTCTGTTTAAAGTAGAGGAGTGACAACTGCTTTAATTTGCTTGAGGCATTTTGGTTGATTGACTTTCGGGTGCTGGGCTATGGGGGTCAGGTCCAGTGTTCTTAATGGCTTACATTTTACCTTTTATAAAAGGCAGATCTGCCAAAGCACTTGCCTGCAACCAGGGCAGAGTGGCCCAAGTCTCACAGAAATTTCCCAGGTGCTTAGAAACTGCCGTGTTCTGAGTCCCAGCCTGGCTTCCTGCCCTGTCTGTGCTGTGGTCTGAGCTCAGCAAACTAACCCCCTGCCCAACTGAAACAGACCTGTTCTGACTTCTTCCAAGGCAACTTCTTCTGGGAATGTATTGTACTCCTGATATTTGGGGAAGCTTTGACTCCAAAATCAGTCCAGAGGCTTAATCTGCTGTTGGTTTGAGAGAAGGTCAGTGAAAGTCACAAAGAGTAGTGTCTACACTCTGCCATCTTGACTCTGGCCTCACCATAATAACGTTTAATAATTAGCATAATTTTCTGGTGTTTGCTTATCTTCCAGTCTATTTCTTGATATTTAAGTCTGTGTGAAAGTGATATTCTGCTTCCAGTGTGTGTGTGTGTGTGTGTGTGTGTGTGTGTGTGTGTGTGTGTGTGTTGTGTGTGTGTTGGATGTGGGGTACTGTTGTATTTTGTCAAGCCTCAGGGTTTTTGGGTAGCCATTTTCAGACAACTTCTAGCAACCCATGAGTCTTCAGATCTTCCCAGATAAATGTTGTAAGAAGAAGCACTTACTATCTTGCTGGCCTATGTTCTGGTCTGTGAGTTACCACAGGTACTCCCTGGTATTGTGATGCTTGTCATACTGCCCCCTTGATACACTGTGCCCTTGTTCCACTGCAGCTCCCAAGCTCTGCTGTGCTAATGTTCCTTTTTTGTCCTGCGACTGCCTTCTCAACTGAGATGTGATCAGAGTTTGGGCAAAGCAAAGGATTCCCACTCCTAGTGCCAGCACGAGACTTCTGGAATTTCCTATTGATCAGTCGTTCTACCCCCTTATTGTCTATTGGCTGAAAGCTCTGGAAGCAATTGCTGCTTCTATAGATTCAGTGGCCCCCAAGGCCTGTTTCTGATTTGTGGGGGCATGGTCTGTAATGGTGTATTCTATACTGGACAGTACTCCATTCTCACCAAGGTGACAAAGATCTTTCTTGCTGACCATCTAAGCTGTCTTTGGCTGGAAAGTTCTTTCGCTATTTCCTTTTATGGGTTCTGTCACTCCAGGAATAGTTTTATGGCTATATTTAAAGGTTTTCAAATTTGTTTTCAGGAAAGTTCAGATGAATCACCATATTTTGTCTACCATCTTGGCTCCACCTCCCTAATATTTATATATTCTGAGATATACAAAGCACTTTACATATATTGTCTCATTTGAGGTTTATGAAAAGTCTTTTTCGTGGGGGAGAGCTTATTACAAATGCTATTATCATTATTTTATGACTTAAGAAACTGATGAACTTTTTCATAATCATATAATTTGAAGAAATGGGATCCAGGTCTTTTTTATTTCCAATCTAGTACTCTATCTTTAATAAAAGATTACTCATTTTTGTCCTTCTTGGGTTTCTGCTTATAACAGCATATTTTCAAATCTGGGCAGAACCTTAAAATTATTTTAAATGTGAATTATTTAAATTTACCTAATTTCTCTTGAGAAACACTCAAAAGTTGCTACTTTCCACATATCATCCATTTTTCCCCCTTCCACCCACCGGAATTGTCTATTCAGAAATACTAATGGTTCCTTTATAAATTTTGAGTTCTGTGTCTTTTCTTCTTAACAATCATAACCCCAGTCAGACTTTAAGAACCCCATTCATGAGTCATCACAATATGTCTTCTGTATTTCCTTTAATCTTCAGGCTTCCTTTCCTTCAGTCAATATAACCTACAAACAACAATGCAGATCATTTTCATAAATTTCATTTTACCCACATCAGTTCACTTCAAAGAACCAAATCTTGAGCTTTAATTGACTTCTGAACTAAATGAAAAATGCGAAAGGATTTGTAGAGTCGTCTCAGTTGGGTTTTTGTTTAGCTAAATGATTGACTATCCTCATTTTATCTAGATTACACTTTTTAAGACATCAAATATATTTTGCATTATCTTTCAACATTATATTTGCTTCTACCTTAGTCTTCATATGTCTCATTTCTTCTAATCAACATGAATACCCTATCAATTTTTCAATTCTTTTAAAAAATCATATATGATGATTAGTGCTTGATATAGAATAGAAAGAGAGCTGACATGCTTATGTGGCAAAAAACATTAAGTCTCTTGTTGTCATTTCTTTTTCAAAAAGATAATATCCTGATCACCTCTATTTCCAGTTCTGGCTCTGATTCTGAACAGCATTTAGCATCAGTTTTGAAAAGAGAAGAGAAAGGAGGAAGAAGAGAAAAGCAGATATACTGTGAAATAAAAAGAGAAGGCAGGAAGAAATAAGAACCATAAAATAACTTTTGCATATAAATACATATGAAATTAATATAAGGTGTATACACATATATATTGCATATAGATACTATATATGTGTTTATATAAATGTGTGCTATGTTTTATATATTTCTTATCCCTACCATAGGCTCATTCCCTAAACATTTTCTTACTATAATAGTTTGGTTCCCCTAAGGTCTCCTCAGGGTTCTAAGGTAACTTTATGGGCAACTTCTACTACTAATATTAAAGTTCTTGAGCCCCCATTACCATAGTTTCCATTGATAAATCAAGTAGCAAACTCCATCAGTTCCTAGCAAAGGCATTTACTCAAAAAGACAAATTGAAAACAACAATTACATAGCGTTCTACCCATTATTCTGGGCACAATACCTATATGAATTGTGCCTATGGGTACAAACTTAAATTATCATATTAGTAGAGGTTGATAATTGGAAGGCAGATACTCCTGAGAACCAACATAATTTACAACATTAGGAATTGTTTCTATATCCCCAGTGCATAGCACTCAATAGATATTTCATTTTAAAATTTTATTTAATTAAATTGATAAGTAGATACCAGTAGATCCAAATACTTTTTGGTAGAAACATATTAATTAAATGTGTGTAGGTATCTCAATTGTCTACAATTCTACATCAACAATATATTCTATTGCTAGGGTTTGGTGTATATGATAGGGAAGAAGCAATATAATGCAGTACTATGTATTTCTGTGTATGCATGTATATACTATAAGCACTACATATATATATATTATATACTGCTCATTTCAAATGTATGTGAGTATATATGTATATATATATATAAATGTACAATACAATATGCATATGAAATGTGTACATTTGAATATATAAATATATGCTTCCATACCAAATGTGTATATGTATTAAAATATTCTGCAGTTATAACTATCAAAATAATTTTATTATAAATATATTTTTTCTGTTAATTTGTGCATTATAGTTGACATTACATTATTTATCATATTATAAGCCCGTGAAGGCAGGAGACATATCCAGGACTTCTATTGAGACAGTGCATCATAAAATATTAAGTACTGAATTTGAAGTCAGGAATTCCTAGCTTCAAATCTTCACATTAACATGTACTAGCTGTTGATCGTGAATAAGTGCTTCAAATCATCTGATCTTCAATTTCCTTATCTGTTAATTGGGGATGATAATAACTATATTATCTAACTTAAAGTAGATATAAGGCTAAGCAATATATACATCCATGCACACACATGAAACATGAATATGTACACATATATGTATCATATATGCACATGCCCATATATTTGTATTTCACAAATTTGAAAGTACTATTTTAATGTAATCATTATCTTCTATTCTCATCTCTCCCTCTTAATATTTAAGAAATGTTCTTAAATAGTTCTTAAATGTTCTCAAATAATATCAAATAATACAGTGACTTCAATTCAGAAAAACATTTTAAAGTGCCTTCTCTAAAAAAGGCAAATAATAAGCCTCAGAATAATAGAAAGGATTGTTTGTTGACTATAGAACAGGGGTTTGAGGGTTCATGATGGAACAATAGGAAATAATGAATAGGTCCATCAAAGGGATGGGATTGACTGGTGTGAGGGATTAAGAAGTGGTGCTTTCATGAGAACATATATAGAAATAATTCAATTGTGAGACCTGTTCTACAACTCCTACCCTGCATTCTTTATGATCTACAACCACAGTGGTGATGTTATGGCCACAATTGTATACTAGTTAAAATTCCTCTTTTTAATCACTTCAAACATGTTTCTCAAATTTCATTTGGAATTGAAATACTATTTACTTATTGCACGATCCAAAGGTGATTGTTTTTGGAAAATCTGAGCAAAATTGATTTATCCATTTGTGAGTGAGTATCTCTAACATCCCAAAGTCAAAATTCATTTAATTGTTTAAAAACACAATCTTCTCTGGGGAAAGATGGTCTTACCGTATTCACATCAGTAAGTCTGATGGAATTCTTTTGCTGATCCCAAAAGAAACCACAAAACTTTCACTAGGCAAAGAACTGCATACATCATATTCACCAAGAAGATTAGAGTCGTCATTCTTCAAACATGTTTTGGCTTCCACCAAGAGCAGAGGGCACGCATTATGCTCAGGCATACACATATACACACAAGCACACACTGAACACAAGTCGAAGGATCACAGTGGAAACAGATACCATGGAAACTGAAATATAAACAAGGATTCCCTCTGTGAGAGTTCTGCTGGTATGTGTAATATAATTTAGGTAACTGTTTGCAGGTTGTAGTTGAAAGTTGCCATGGAGATTGACAGCAGCGCAAGGGAAATCCTCATCAGTGACGTTGCCAACATCTGTTTACTTTGGGACCTTGCACGCAAAGGAGCTCTTTCACACCCTGTGTGGGAGGGTGGTGCAGGTGAATATTTTGATAAGCCAATGAAACACAGGAAAAAGTCCAGTTCTAAAACACTCCTAATCATTACACTCCACTTTTCTGGAGATAGGGTTTCATTTGGTCATTGTTTGTTGGCACAAATTTTTAGGATTTCATTTGGTTATTGTTTATTGACACAGATTTTTTGGCCTAGATGAAATAAATACACATTAGGATTTGGGTACACTAGTCATACCTTTCTTTAGCCCTTAGTAGAGAAATGTGTATTAGTATAAAGTTACTTCAGTAATTGTCAAAATTCCTATTATCCAATTCCCACATTTTTGTGGTTTCTTAGTCCCTTTATATGTTCTTTAATTAAAGCACATTTAAAGTATAGGGTAGTTGAGTTGGATGTAGCCTTTGGGATTTTATTCCAGATGAGGGAATCAAAATGAAAAGAAGCAATTTTCCCCAGAGTAATATTTTAACTAACAAAACTAAAACTAGAGTTGAGGTCTTTGAACTCTTGTTCTCTCTCTTGCTCTGTACACTATAAGACTTCAAGTCTTTCTGCCAATCAAATTCATGTCACTTCTTATGATTCATTATGTTGTGACATTTGCACTGAATACCATACAGAAAAATTACTTACACTTAGTGACCTAAAAGAGAGTCTTGTGTAACCTCTGGGCAATTCACATCTTGTCTCAGTCTCAGTTTAATTTCTTATCAGTATCACAGGATCATTAATATTATGTCTCTGTCTCTCAAAATAGTGTGTGAAATTAAGACTTTTAGGAGATATCTTTTGGAAGTAAGACTTTAAAGATGAATTTGTTTGACCAAATCAAAATTGCTTATAACTAATATACAGTAAACACAATGGAATCTTATAGTTTTTACACATTCAGAAAATTGTTTTAAATATGTCATTTTCAGCAAAGCATTGTATGTGAAGCCTGCTTATGTCCTTCTCATATTTTCCTCAGATATCCCTAGTATATGATTAATTTATTCTTTTTTTATTAAAGCTTTTTATTTGTATAACATATGTATGGGTAGTTCCCCAACATTGATCTTTACAAAGCTTTCCATTACAAATTTTACCCTCAGTCCCCTTTCCTCCCCTAGATGGCAGGAAGTCCACTACATGTTAATAATGTTGAAATGCTTGAGAAGTTATGCAAGAAAAATCCTATCTACAAGAAAAAAAAAAGAATCAGAGAAAGGCAACACAATGCAAACAAATGTCAATAGAGATCATGAAAAGGTTACATTGTGGTCCATATTTCATTTCCCTCTCTCTGGGTGTATATGGTTTTCTTCAGTGAACAATTGGAACTGGTTTGAAACAATTCTTTGTTGCAGAGAGCCATGTCCATCAGAATTGAACATCATGTAATACTGTTGTTGCTGTGTATGATGATCTCCTGGTTCTGTTCGTTTCACTCAGTATCAGTTCATGCAAGTCCCTCCAGGCCTCTCTGAAATCCTCCTGTCGGTCGTTTCTTACAGAGCAATAATATTCCATAATATTCATATACCACAACTTATTCAGCCACTGTCCAATTGATGGGCATCTATTCAGTTTCCAGTTTCTAGCCACTATAAAAAGGGCTGCCACAAACATTCTTGCACAGGTGGGTCCCTTTCCCTCCTCTAAGATCTCTTTGGGATATAAGCCCAATAGAAACACTGCTGGGTCAAAGGGTATGCACAGTTTGACAACTTTTTGAGCATAGCTCCAAACTGCTCTCCAGAATGGTTGGATCCATTCACAGTTCCACCAACAATGTATTAGTGTCCCAGTTTTCCCACATCCCCTCCAACATTCATCATTATCTTTTCCTGTCATTTTAGCCAATCTGACAGGTGTGTAGTGGTACCGCAGAGTTTCTTAATTTGCATTTCTCTAATTAATAGTGATTTGGAGCACCTTTTCATATGACTAGAGATGGTTTTAATTTCATCATCTGAAAATTGTCTGTTCATATCCCTTGACCACTTATCTATTGAAGAGTGGCTTGAATTCTTATATATATGAGACAATTCTCTATATATTTTAGAAATGAGGTCTTTATCAGAACCATTAAATGTAAAGATGGTTTCCCAATTTGATGCTTACCTCCTAATCTTGTCTGCATTTGTTTTATTTGTACAGAAACTTTTTAATATAATATAATCAAAATTATCCATCTGGTGTTCAGTTAGGAATTCCAGGTCTTCTTTGGACATAAATTTATTCCATCTCCACAAGTCTGAGTGATAGACTATATTACGTTCCTCTAAGTTGCTTACAAAGTCCCTCTTTATATCTAGATCATGAACCCATTTAGATCTTATCTTGGTATGTAGTGTTAGGTGTGGATCAAGTCCTAATTTCTTCCACACTAGTTTCCAATTTTCCCAGCAGTTTTTGCCGAATAGTGAGTATTTATCCCAAAAGCTGCGGTCTTTGGGTTTATCGAACACTAGATTGTTAAGGTTAATGC
>JAJPUD010008943.1:12356-62138 GCA_023553655.1 Myrmecobius fasciatus | reverse complement strand
TGAATTGTTATCTTTTTCCAATTCACTATTTTTATTTTCTAGTGAGTTGGTGATTTTTCCAATTCACCAATTTTGTTTTTCAGTGAATTGTTGTCTTTTACCAATTCACTATTTTTATTTTCCAGTGAGTTGGTGACTTTTTCCCATTGACCAGATTTATTTTCCAGTTTTTTACATCTCTGTTACAGGGCGATGTTTCCTTCTTGCACTGCTCTCAGTTCATTTCCCCAATCTTCTTCTAGCTCTCTTTTGAGATTCTTTATGCAATCTTCCAGGTAAGCCTTCTGAAAGGGAGACCAGCTTAAGTCCACCTTTGTGGCTTTATCTGGGATTGTTTTCAGAATCTCAGGATCTGGGGACTGCTCTAGTTTCTCTCTGTAAAAGCTGTCTATGGTGAGAGCTCTCTTCTTCTTGCTCATTATGTTTAGCTGAGGTATCAGTCAACAGCAGGGAATTCTGCAGCAGCAGCAGCAGCAGCAGCAGCAGTGGCAGCAGCAGCAGGCGGGATTTCAATTTGCCCTGGGGCAGTTTGCTGAGTTGACTTCCGGTCTGAGGCTGATCTGGCTAGATCCTAACTAGGACCACACTTTCAGCTGCTCTCAATCCACCCTTTATCAAAGGTAGACCTGCCAAAACACCTGCTGCCCGCAAGCAGAGCAAAGTGGCCCAAGGGTCTCCCAGGGACTTCCTGCCAGCCTAAAATCTTTTGGTCCATCCCAGCCCTGGACTTGCACCCCGGCTGCACATTGGGAGCTGCTCAATCCCCTGCCAGTCTAAAACTGACCTCAGAAGTTCTTTCAAAGTAGATATTTGATAGAAGTGCGTTGTAGTCCAAGTGTTTGTTGAAGCCTTCACTCCAGAACCAGTTCAGAGGCTCAGTTTGTCTGTGTCTGAGGGAAGGTCTCAGGAGCTTACAGAGAAAGCTGTCTGCAGTTTGCCATCTTGGCTCCGAATTTATTCATTTTTAAAGAACAATACTGTTTTCATAAAATGTTTAACTCCTGAGGGTGGTTGTTGTGAGGTTTCCAATCTTGCTTTGCTTCTGAGTGACAGTAAACAGGACTTCACATACTTAGACAAAACATCTTTGGGAAGTGGATTCGAGTCATGGACAGCTAACTTTTAATTACTGACTAGTCTTCTTCCCTGTTAGGACTTGGACTAGGAAAGCCCAAAGATTTGTTATACCATACTTATTGCTTAATCTTTTTCTTTCCCTCATTCATCAATGATTAACAAATAATAAGATGTGACAGTCTTCAAAAATGGTACATATCTTCTAATCAGTTCCCAGTTATTCACAATGAACTTTGCCTGTAACACAGGTAATCTAAAACTCTTGATCAGACTTAAAAGTACTTCTGTACCCAGAAATGTCTCTGACATTCCAGAATTCACATGCAATAGAAAGAATTCAGGGTCATTCTCTATCACTTGGGTTTCTCACAGATGGACTGAGTGCCCTAGTTATATTGTATTTGATCTACTTATTTTTATAATCTTTTCTAATTGAATACAACCAAAATAAGGTATTAGCTTAAGCTACATTGGTTTATACTATGAACTAATATACACATAAATAGACATGCCCTTTTATCCTCTCATAATTTTTTTTTCAAAAGCCATTTTGTGACTATATGGGGGGGGCGCAGCCAAGATGGCGGAGTGAAAAGGTGACTCTCTGCCTCTCCTCCTATCTTCTCTCAAATCAACAATAAAATAAGCCTCTGAACTGATCTTCCAGTCAATGAACTCAGAAATATTTGGACACTGTTTTCTGAAGAAATTCATATCAGGTTTGTCTAACACGGACAGAGAGATAAATAGAGGACTCCTGTGTAGGCAAGAAGTGAGGGTGGGACTCAGCTCAGCTCATCGTGGCAGAAATTCCAAACTCCAAACTCCAAATTCCAAACACCTGTAGTTTATCTGAGGCACTTGGGACACTCTGCCCGGATTGGGGGCAGGTGTTCTGGCAGACTTGCCTTGTTTAAGGAGTAATTCGGACTTAGTCCTAGCCCCCACCGGCCCAGCACCTTAAGTTAATTCGCCGAAGTGCCCCAGGGTAAAGATCTTCAGTCGCCTTTCAGCCGCCGTTTTTTTTCCCGACCTTAAAGAGATATCCACACTGTCTAAAAAAAATGAAGAAGCAAAAGAGAGCTCTCACCATAGACAGCTTTTATCAAGACAAAGAAGCCATGACCCCAGATCCCGAGGTTCCTTTAGACAAAATACCAGAAGAAGGTATTAAAGACCACTACTGGTCACTTTTTCAAAAGGCCTTTCTGGAAGATTGCATAAAGAGCCTCAAAAGAGAGCTGGAGGATAAATGGGAAAATAAACTGAAATCAGTGCAAGAAGGATATGATGCCCTGCAAATGGATATGAAAAAGACACCAATTTATTGAAAAATAAAATTAGTGAAGTGGAAAAAGAGTGCAATGAACAAAAAAATTCAATTGGCCAGTTACAAAAGGAGCTTAAAAAGGTAACTGAAGAAAACAACAATTTAAAAATAAGAATTGAACAAATGCAAGTGAATGACTCAATAAGACTTCAAGAATCAGTCAAACAAAAACAAAAAAAATGAAAAATTAGAAGAAAATATGAAATATCTCCTAGGAAAAACAAATGACTTGGAAAATAGATCTAGGAGAGACAATCTAAGTATTATTGGACTTCCTGAAAGCCATGATGAAAAAAAGAATCTAAACACTATCTTCCAGGAAATCCTGAAAGAAAACTGCCCTGAGATTGTAGAATCAAAAGGCAAAATCACCATTGAAAGAATTCACTGATCACCTCCTGAAAGAGACCCCAAAATTAAAACCCCAAGGAATATCGTGGCTAAATTTCAGGACTATAGCACCAAGGAACAGATTCTGCTAGCAGCTAGAAGGAAACAATTCAAATACCGAGGATCAATAATTAGAATCACATACGATCTGTCAGCCTCGACATTGAAGGATTGAAGGGCCTGGAACCAGATATTCCGAAAGGCAAAGAAACTTGGATTACAGCCAAGAATAACCTATCCAGCTAGAATGAGCATTATCCTCCAGGGAAGAAGGTGTTCATTCAATGATATAGGTGAATTTCACCTATTTCTAATGAAAAGACCGGATCTGAACAAAAAAATTCGACATCCATACACAGAACTCAAGAGATACATAAAAAGGTAAAAAGGAAAGGACTCTTGAGAACTTTATTTTTACTAGGGGGATACTTAAAGTTTGGGGGTATAATTAACTAGATATTACTTTGATAATATGAAAAAGAGAACTAGAGAGAAAAAGGTTGTCAGACTGGGGAAAAGAGGGAAAAAGTGGTAAAATAAGATCTAAAAAAAAGGAGGTAAAAACAAGGTAAAATCTCTTGAAGAGGCAAAGAAAACATAATATAATTGAGAGAAAGAGGGGAGGGAGATGAGGATTATGCAAATCTTACTCTCATCAGTTTGGCCTCTAAAAGTGTATATCAGACATTTGATTTCACATAGAAACTTGTCTGTTGCTAGAGGGAAGTGGGAGGGAAAGGAGAAAAAGTAAGGGACAAACTAGTAGAAGGGAAAATAGAAGAATCATGGGAAAGGAGTAAAAACAGGGGGAAGGGATCTAAAGGGTGGAGTATTTTTTGGGGAAGGGGGTCATCAAAAGCAAAGTACTGAGGAGGGGGGAAGGGAGAAAGGGGAAAGGAAAGGGGAAAACATAACTTGGGTAAATAAGATGGCAGGAAATAAAGAATTAGTTATTCAAATTGTGAATGTGAATGGGATGAACTCTCCCATAAAGCGGGAAGCGGATATCAGACTGGATTAATAACCAGAATCCCACAATATGTTGTCCACAAGAAACACATCTAAAACATAGTGACACATATAGGATGAAGGTAAAAGGCTGGAGCAGGACCTATTATGCTTCAGGTGAACAAAAAAAGCAGGGGTAGCAATCCTTATCTCAGATCAAGTAAAAGCCAAGATAGATCTAGTCAAAAGAGATAAGGAAGGAAACTATATTTTATTAAAGGGTACCATAGATAATGTAGCAATATCAATACTAAATATATATGCACCAAGTGCAATAGCACACAAATTCCTAGGGGAGAAATTAAGAGAGATGCAAGAAGAAATAGACAGCCAAACGATACTAGAGGGGGATCTCAACCTTGCTCTCTCAGAATTAGATAAATCAAACCACAAAATTAACAAGAAAGAAACTAGGGAGATAAACCAATTGTTAGAAAAGCTAGGTATGATAAATCTATGGAGAAAGTTTAATGGAGACAGTGGGGAGTTTACTTTTTTCTCAGCAGTCCATGGAACCTATACAAAAATTGTCCATGTGTTAGGGCATAAACACCTCAAAATCAAATGCAGAAAGGCAGAAATAGTAAATGCATCTTTTTCAGATCATGATGCAATAAAAATCACATGCAATATAAGGCCAGGAGAAAATAGGCCAAAAGTTAATTGGAAATTAAATAATCTAATCCTGAAGAATGAATGAGTGAAAGAGCAAATCATAGACACAATCAATAATTTCATCCAGGGGAATGACATATAATGCCATAAAGTAAGGATTGTAAACATTATTATTGTTTCAGTCATATCTGGCCCTTTGGGTGTTTTCTTGGCACAGATACTGGAGTGATTTGCTATTTTATTCTCTAGCTTATTTTAGAGATGAAGAAAATGAGGTAAATAGGGTGAAGTGACATACCCAGGATGACCAATTTGAACTCAGGTATTCCTTCCTCAAGATCTGGTGTTCTAACCACTGCACTACTAAGCTGCCCTGTAAATATTCTTACCGTCATTTCATAGAAGAAAAAATAACATAGAAAAAATAAATTTCTTGCCTCTGGTTACAGAGGGAGAGGTAGGAAGTGTCAAATCCAAATTCAGCACTAGCTTAATTTTGACTCCAAATATACTTTTTATGGAATAATGTTGCTTCTCCTCCACAAATCACAGAAGACTTCATTTTAATTTTTCTGCTTCAGTTTAATATGCATACCTATTAGTGCTAAGTTATGGATAAACAAAGAAGTGATTTCCATAGCATGGGGAATTCACCCTGCCAATGTAAAGCTTTTGTGATTTAACAAATAAATCAGAGGGAGTTTCCTGGGACATGTTAAGGTTAAGTGACTTGCCTTCATAAGGTTACATAGTTAGTATCAGGAATAAGATTGTAAATATCTTTCTTCCTGATTCCAAGCCCAGCATTCTATCCACTAGGTCTTTTTCCCTCTACCTCTATGCCTATACATAATAATGTCAACATAAAATATCCAATGCAAAGTCCAATAACAATAATATAAATAGACTCTCTACAGCCATGGAGAAAAGATTGGTTTTCTGTCTATAGGCATCTAGTTTGAACATTTTTACAGAAATGCTGAGCTGCTAACTTTCTATTTGAACATAGCTGGAACATTAGGGTCTACATTCTTGCTACTGAGAAACTTTAGTTACTGGCCTGAGTAGCTACTGTCCTTTCAGCCTATTTTAGCCATTCACTGTCCTGGTCCTGCTTGCTAAGGAAACAAGTAAAAACCCAAAGCACAGCTGCTCTTTCTACTGTAGTCTGTCTGTGTCAGGATAAGTTTCAGATGTCCTGAGTATATTTTTTCTACATTTTGTATCTTGTATTACTTAATACATTGTTATAGGTATTTCTATATACACTGCAAGAAGTTCCCCAAGACAGCAAACATCTCCCTCCCGGTTTTTTGGGAGCACAAGCCCTGATTTCAGGATAACTGCAGCAGCCTTCATCAAGAGAAACAACTCTTATGGAAAAGGGATCTGCCATGCCCAGATGTGTTGAGCAAATAAAATCCTCTTACCATCACCTTCCCTCAGAGTCTGGTAGAGGTAGCTCAGGACCTTGAGCCCAGGATTCTAAGGAATAGAAACTTTATCTTCAAGCATCACCTAACTCTTTTCAGTTATCATAGAGATTGAAGAATCTAGTTTCTAGATTCTAGAAAACATTAGTTTCTTAACAAACACCGAATGCAAATCAATTGCTGCCAATAACCAGGTAATCCAAGAATATTGAGAACAGCAGTGATGTCTCCATTTTTAATATGGTTTTTAATGGAAATGACGCTAAAGATAATATATTTACTTTAATACTGTTTCCTGTGAACCCAAGAGACTATTCCATCTACCCTGCTGCTAAAACTTCTCTCTCTGGTGTTTCTCTTTATTAGAATGCTAGCTTCTTAAAAGCAAGAAATGTTTTTTTCTATTTGGGGCAGCTAGGTGGTACAGTGGATGGAGTCTAAGTCCTGGAGTCAGAAAGAATTGAGTTCATCTGGCCTCAGATCTTTATTAGATGACCCTAGATAGTATGTGTAGCCCTGTTTGCCTCAGTTTCCTCAACTTTAAAATGAGCTGGAAAAGCAAATGGCAAACCACTCCAGTATCTTTATGAATAAAAACCCTTTGATGGAGTTGTGAATATCAGATACCACTAAAACAATTGAACTACCACAATAATCTTTCTATTTAAATTCTTAGTGAATGGTATATAATTCTGCACATAATATGTTTAGACTTTAAAGGGCTTCACAGTCTGGATCGAATCTATTTTCTCAGACATATATCACATTATTCTCCCCTCCTATATATATTACATTACAGGCAAACACCTATTTATTGTTCACTGTACACAGGATTCCAACTATTTCTTCCATGTATTTGTACTAAAAGTTATGGAAAGATTTTTATTATATCCTCTTGAAATCTTTATCTCTCTTCAAGTGTCAGCTCAAATATGAAGTCCAACAAGAGTATTCTCTATATTCTGTCTCCCATATCTGCTTAAATATACTATTCAGGGTGGAATTCTTTCTTTCTTTTTTATTTTATAAACATTTTGCATTTATTTTTCTTTATATGCACTCCTAACTGACCAAATGGAAAATACATTCTTGAGAGGTTATTTTATTTTTATCTATTTTGTCCAAAGTACTGAATTATGGGCCTCACTTATACTCAATGAATAATTGATTCTTTAAATTAAATTCAATCATACCTTGATAAACAGTTTTGCTGAAATGCTATGTTGCAGAATTAAACTTCTTCAAAAAGCAAACAATATTCTGCAAAAAATATGTTAAAAATATATATATAATGTTATGCATGTGGTAAGAGGGAGGGATTGCACTAGATAGCTAAAAAAGTATACTTAATTCATTATATACCTGATGTGCTATAGATTTGGAGGAAAAATGTGGCAAGTTCCATAGTTTTGTTGTAGTATGAGTACTGACTATAATTTATAATATCAACATTTTCAGTAGCCATGAAAAGAGAATATGGAGGCCTTGGGAAAATATTTAAGTAGGTTTCACCTTTCTCCTCTAAATAAAACACAAACTTTGATATTATTAAATGGACTAAAGGCTTAAGTGGAATGAGAAGAATGATGCTGGAGAATGAGGCTGAAGAGCAGATGGATTAAGAGAAGTGGAAATTTGATAGACAACAAGGTTGAAGATAGTGTAGATGAATAACTGAAGATTAGGAAACCACAAAGAGGATCAATTTCTATTGGGTATCATTTGCAAACTTGATTCCGCAATGACTAATTTTCCTTCCGCAATTCTAGGTTAAGATTTATTGGGGTCCTGGACACACACACACACACGTGCATTTGCCCACACACATGGTGCTGAAAGGTACTTGGAGTTGCAAGGGAAACAATTCTAGGATTGGTGCTGCCCAAGACATGATCTTTTACCTTAATAAAACAATGAATTCAAGAATTCTCAAATTTGCCATGCAAGAAATCACCCCTTATTTATGCAGGAGGTACAGTTCAGAAACTCAAGATACATGAACTTTACTCTGTAAGAACAAAAGCATATTTATTTACTATGTGTTTGTGTCCCAAGGCAGCCATTAATGGTTCCCCAAAGTGGAGGAGACTGTGAGAGAAAAGATTCCATACTTCTGGAGACTCAGTTCTGCTCTTATGTCTGCTCTGCTCTTACATCTGCTCTATCCTTTAATCTGTACCCTGAAAAAGGCAAAAAAAAGGTTAAGATTATCTGTCTAACTTATCTCCTTTTATGTATCCAGCAAAAATAGTGGCTTCTAAACAGGTAGATTCCATAGTGGCTAGAGTACTGGGCCGAGTCAGGAAGACCTAAATTCAAATTCAGTCTCAAATACCTATTAGCTGTGTCACTGTGCTAATCAAATCATTTAATCTCTGAGTGTCTGTTCCCTCAAGTTTAAAATGGCAATCATAGAATAATACCTACCTCACAAGGTTGTCACTGAGGATGAAAGAAGATATTATCTTTAAAGTCCTTTGCACAGTGACTGGCATATTAGTAGGCACTTAATAAATGCTTTTTTCCTCTCCTCCCTCTTCCTCCAATACACAATTCCAATTTATAGATGAAATTGGATGAAATACAGTCAAAGTCATAAGGACTTACTAAACCCACAGTTCTAGGATTGGATCAAGGACTTTCCCTTTTAAACCACCAATGTTTATTATAAATGAGAAGTCTTCTTTTATTGATCTTTTTTCATGGATTTATCATAGTAAATTATTTGTAAACATATAACTATGTGTTGTGTGTATGGATATTTAAAGATTTCATTATTTTTAAAAATAGATTTTAATTACTTGAATATTTCACAGATTGGTCATTTTATCATTATGAAAGACTCACTACCATAAGTCATCTTTCCTCTACTCTCTCCAACACCATGAAAAGAATGGTTTAGTAAAAGGTTTTCATGAGTATTTGTGACCACAATATTCATCTCCTAGTTGCCTTCCATCTGATGAAGAACTTCTCCAAACTTAACTCTGCTGCTCCTCAGATAATAGACTTCATTTACTTCATCTCTTGAATTTTTTTTGCAATCATATTTTGTCCATCTCCTGGAAATTGCTTTCTATTTATTTTTTAAATACTTAGTTTGTATATACTTGCCTTTTTCATATTGTCTGCATTCCTAAGTTATTGAACTCTAAAATCATGCCCACATGACAGGTTCCTCAGTCAAATTCCATCTGTTCTCTGCTCCACTGAACCTTAAATTACAGGAATTCTATCAAAGGGAAGAGTAGAAAAAAGACTTAAATTGGGATGTTAGATTCCAGAGTTTTTTTTCCTTCTCAATCTGTCTTATGTTTTCCTATTCCAGAGATCTTGTCCTCCAAAGTAGTAACAAGTCCTTGTCTTTTTACTCAGACTGCTCATTACCCTGAAACTCAATTAGAAAGAAAAAAATAGAATTATTAACAATACTCCGTCAGCTTTCTTTCTTCCTCAAAATATAGACAGAGACAGACATAGATGGTTGAATTTATTATCATCATCTCCAGTCTTCAGCTAAATAAATTAAGAATACATAAGGGTTTTTATGTAATCTTGGGCTACTTTTCTATCTTCTGACCACAATATATGCACTATACTTCATTGGGTGATACTGTGTGTGAGGCACTATGTAGTAGTACATAGGTTACTAGTCAGAGTAAGCAGATCTAGGCCCATTTCTCAGCTCTTCCTCATATTAATTTTATGATTTTAAAGCAAATTACTTCCCCCTTTTCAGCCCCAGTTTCCAAATCCATAAAATGAGGGTTTTGACCGTGTGATTTTTAAGGGATCTTTACAGCTCTATCCTTCTATGACTTAATTGACCTCATGAATTTATTAAGACATAGCACAACACTCTATATATACGTATTGGGGGAAGAGAGTGAAGGGGAAGGAATCACAGAATAATTTCTCCCCTATTCTATTCATGTCATTCCTATTGTTTGTTATGTTCCCTGATCATGCCCAGTGTCAGATGGATTTGGGGGACAAGGGGAGAGCCTGCTGTGGGTTAATCCAAGGCTTCCAATTCTGAAGTGCTTAAGATTATCTGTGGTTTTTATTTCTCATTTCCTCAGCACACCCATCTATCTACATTTAGTTGAAATGTTCTAATGCACAAGTCCTGACACCTAAGGGTATGTTTTCAAAAAATGTGCATGCCATATGCACACCTAACATAGTGCAGAGCACATGAACAGCTTGATGGGCTACAGCTCAGTGCAGGCCAACTTTTTTTTTTTATTCCCTAACATCTTGCATACAAATTACATCCCCCAAAACTTCACAGAGTTCAATAATCCCCAAATGCCTATAGCTTATTTCATTATTCTTTATTTAGTGCTTAAAAGGCAGAGGATTCCATATGATGCCAGGAACAGTTTAGCAGCATCAGGCTTTATTAGGCTGAAGAGTTTTCAAAGAAATAGATTTCTGCATTTCCTTTGTTATAGGGTTCACATGTTTTGCTAAGAGCAATCTTAGGAGTGTCTTGCTAATACTTTTCTTCACCTAGGAGGAGACTTTTAGACATCCCTTTGCTGATATTCATTTTTTTAAAGACAGATTGGAATGCAATAAGGTGCAAAGGAAAGAACAATACATGAAAAGGCAAAATACCTAGAATCTAGTTTCCTCTCTGCTATTTATTGGATATGTGATTTAGAGAAAAGACACCAAGGTGTTTCAAAGGATAGAGCAAGGGACCTGAAGTCATTGAAGACCTGAGGTCAAATTTACTTCTCTCTTGCTTCAATTTCCTCATGAGATGCAAAAGAAAATGGCAAACCATTACAGTACCTTTGCCAAGAAAACCCAAATGGGTTTATGAGATATGAGACACAATTGAAATTATTGAATACTGAATAATAACAAAAATCTAGAGAGAGTAATTTAATTTCCCTATGCCTTAATTGGTTAATCTTAAAAACAGAGATTGAAATGTCCTAAGCAACTAAGGTCAGAGTTTGGACCAGATGATCTCTGAGGATTCTTTATGTTCTAAGACATTCTATGAAGGATACCACTAATGATCACAGCTAGACCTTGTTGCTTCTCATGGGAAAGTAGTCAAGGGATTACCATCCATGTTTATTTTCAGGATTTGTTAGCCTGCTAAGAGGGAACATAGTGTAGTGAATAGGAAGCAAGCCTCAGAAACTCAGGATCTGACTGACTCAGTCTTATCACATGTTAGACACTTTGTTAAATATGGAGGAGATAAGCAAAAAAGAGAAATTTCTCCCTTCCTGAGTTTCAAAGAGCATGCATTCTAATGAAGGAGTCAACATCTATATCAAAAGTTATAATCAAAAAGTGTAGAGAAGAGTGATCTAAAGGAGTAGGCACTAGCAGCTGGAAGAACTTTCATATTCCATGGACAAGTAACCCAGCTTAATGATTCTGTGGAGTAGATGGAAGAGAATAATCTCTGAGAAGCCTTAAAAAACAGGAAGGCATCAGGTTGCAAAGAACTTTAAATGCCAAAGAGAGGATTTTTTAATTTGGCCATCAAATTAATAAGTAGCAACTGTAATTCATTAAATAGAGCAAAGGTTGACAAACTACGATGGCAGGTTAAATCCTACCCATTGACTGTTTTTGGATAGTCTGTGAAGTAAGAATAGGGTTTTTTTAAAAAAACATTTTAAAATACTGTCTCCTCCCCACCTGTCCCATACTAAAAACAGGCTGTTAGCTGGATTTGCCCCCCAGGCCGTACCCTGTCAACCCATAGTAGAAGGATGACATGATTGGAACTAGACATTAGAGAGTCATTTTGATGGATGGAGTAGCACAGATTAAAATAGTGAAAGGCACATGAGGCAGGAAGACCCACTAGGAGATAGATGGATTTATGTTATTTTTAAAGCTAGCATATATATATAGAACTTCAAGTTTTGCAAAGTTCTTTAAAATATTATATCATTTGATTCTCACATCAACCCTGAGAGATAGTTGCTAATATTATCCTCATTTTACAGTTCAGGAAATGGAAGTAAATGGAGTTTGAATTTAGGGTACTCCTGATTTCAGGCACAGTACTATATCCATTTAACTACCTAGATACCAACCCTGATAAGGGTCTGTGAATGTTTCAGATCTCTTTTATATTTGTATCTAATCTATTAGTATTATCTAAATAAATTTTCATGTGGTTTTGAAAGAACTGAATGGCCAGTTTCTGGACATCATAAACAGGAGATAAAATATCAATTTTTATGTTGATGGCATAACCCTATTAGCACTGATTTAGACTGTTCTTTAAATATAGCTGTTTTTACTCATAAGCTATTTCCAGAAGGCTCAGTTATTAGTTAGTAATTAGAGATAATTACACCCACACAAAATCATTGAGTTTGATAGATACTCACAGAATTGAAGCGGGCCTATCTTAACTTCTTCCAAGTGAGAGGAGGGAAGGAATAACTGATAACATCTGACCTAAAATATTTTAGATCAAAGCAATCTCCATATCACATGACATTGAGTTTTGACCCCTGAGTCAATCATGATTATATACAGTCATTGATGAATGTATAGGAAGATTCAAATTCTTCTCCTTCGATCCCCCAAATATTAACTCTTCCTAAGGCAATTTTCTTGCAATATTAATGGTATGTTCATTTAGGCCAGAACACAAAGCCACTTTGTAAAGTTCAAAATTTCAACTTCTTTAAATCAAACCTTTAAAGCTCATGACTTCTTTGCTAATTCATAATATCTTTGCTACAAGTGCATTCTAAAAGGATTTGATTATAAAACAAGTAGGATCCAACAGCTTTCCAAGTTGGCTAAAGATTTGAGAAGTATCCGGACACATGAATAATTCATTCATTTGAAGGTTCCAATTTCTATTCCTATGTTAAAACAATAGAAAACAAAGTACTTGAACCATATTATCTAAGCCAACTGAAGAAATGTATTTAATTTTGAGCTATGATTCGGTGCTACACCCTATGTCCGTAGAGAGAGCTGAGAATAGAAGCACTTATTTTTTTTATTTTTGTAAGTATTGTTGAACTTATTGTTCTCTCTGAAACTCAGTATGCTTTAGAAAATCTTGCTTGAGTTTAGTGCCTGCAAAAACCAAAACAAAATAAAACTTCGTACCTCAACTTGTTTTCTTTGCTGCCTTACCTGCCAAAGAATCAGAATTAAATGTTTTGCCTAAGCATTATAAACTGCAAAATCAAGAGAACATCACTTCCCTTTGTTTTCTTTAATGACATTGTTATATTTTATTCTGAAATATTTTATATAAGTTTTACTTTTATTATGTAAGTTTCCTCTAAACCTTTATTGTAGTTGTAAGTGAATTTTTTTTAAAAAGTACTGAATTGTATATCTTTCAAGTGCACTCACTTATGACTTCTCTCTATCTTTAAAAAATGCATAATTTGTGATTGCCTGATGGAAAAGCACAATCTTTGTTCAAAGACTTAAGATAGATAAGTAATCATCTTAACATTGCTTAATACTAGGAGGTAAAGGCATTAGCCAACTAACAAATTAAATTATTCCTAATATGCCTAATACGTCTCTGAGGACACAATTTATATTAATTGAAGTGGTCCTCTAAAGATTTCACATTTAGAGTTGGGTTCCTAGACATAGTAGATTTTTATTAGCAAAGGAGTCCTCTTCTTTTTTTCTCTTCCAGATCTTTCCCTCTCCTTGCCTCTCCTTTCCTCCATTTATCTTTTCCTTCTCAATTCTCTTCTCCCCTGTTCTCCCTTCTTTTTCCTTTCATCCTTTTTTTTCCTTTTTTCCTCATCCTCTCCTCTTCTCTAAATCCTCATATTCAACCTATTACCAAAGACCTTTCAATTTTGCCTTCATAATGTTTTCCCCATATAATCCTTCCATCCTCTAACACTGATTTCACCCTAGTACAGATACGCTTTTCTTTTTAAATCATAACTCTTTAAATGTTTGGGAAAAGCTATTCTATCCACCTAAGGTGTCAACTGTCCTTATTTAGGTTGAACTTTCTGAATTCCTTCAATCAATCCTCATAGGATATAAATTCATGGCTCTTCACCAATATAGGTGACTTCCAGCTTACCAGTGTTATTCCTAAAATGTAGTGGCCAGAACCTAAAATTATATACAGATGTGGCCAGACTTAAAGTCTGGACTCTATTGTCTCTTATTCAGGCTAAGACTGCATTATTTTTTTCTTGGTTTCCATATCACATTGCTTACTCAATGAATGTGTAATGCAATAAAATCCTTCAAATCCACATCAGATGATCTTTTAATCTTTTATGCAGCAATGTCTCCCCATCTTCTACTTATGAAAATTATTTTTGAACATGAGTTAGACTTTAGATTGATCCCTATTAAAGTTCTTCCTTTTTATTTTCATCCAGTGTTTTAGCTTGTTAAGATTATTTTGTATCCCGACTATCATCTAAACCAGTGCATTAGTGATTTCTCATAGTTTTGTGTAAGCTTAAATTTAATAAACATTGCATCAAAAGCCTTTAACCAAGTCATTGGTTTAAAAAATACAGAGTTTAGCATAATTCCTTGTGACATTCTACTAGAGACTACCTCCCACACTGACATCACACCATTAATATAAAATGTCATTTTTAATAGCTTCCCTTGAAGAGGCTATAGATGCTTCTAGAATATCTTTAAGACACTTTTAACCCTGAATAGTAAATATTTGCCATTTACTAAAGATATAGTGAGGGAAAATGTGATTTTTCACTTTGTTCTATGGGGAGTCTAAGAGAACACAAACTTTTTTTTTAAAGAGATTAAGTTGGAATTATCTGTAAGGGGAAAAGTATTTTACTCTTTTGATATGAGAGAGATTATGTTATGTTTAGAGGATAGAAAAGAAAAGAATGAGTAGAATTCTGAAAATTTTCTTATTATAAAGAAACAATATAAAGAAAATTCTTGAGAGATATAATTACATATTGGAAAAGTTGCAACTCTAGTTTGTTAAATAAATAATGTTTATTGATAATTGAAATTGTAATATTAAAAATCAATAAGGGTATAAACATGTTCTTTTTTATTTTAGAACTCAGCATGGTAATGAGTCAAGTAGTAATCTGAAGGACAACCAATTCATGTAGTCTACTGGTGATCATTTAAACAGTCTTAAATTCTCATACTTATAATGTGGGTTAGCTTCCACCTCATCATATTTTCACAAATAGCATGAAAAACTTTGTAAAATGTATTCTTAAAATCTAGAGAACTATATTTATGACATTCCCTCCCTCTACCAATTAAGTAACATGACTCTCCAAAAAATGACTACTCTGGTATGACCTGTTCTTGATTAAACTATTCAGGCACTATTGCACACCTGCTTCCTTAACCAGGTGCTCTCTAATCAATTCTTCAATGATTCTATCATTTTCCCAAGAATAAAAGTGAAGCTTACTAGTCAATAGTTTGCAGACCTTCTTTTCTTTTGTGGAAAATAGGTACATTGTCTGTCTCCAGTCCTCAAGTACCTTTCTCATTCTCGTAATATTCCAAAGTTGTTACTCTATGTTCTTTATGTACTCAATTGCTCACATCTACCAATTTTTTCAGTTTACAAGAATACTATTTTTCTGGCATTAAGGTGCTTTCTTACTACCTCCTAATTTATTGAGATTATCAACTCCCTATTAGTCATTAGGTACTGTGCTTTGCAATCCAGTGATCATTTTCTTTGAGAAAAGAAAGAGAGGAAAGGAAAGGCGGAAGTAAGAGGGAGGGAGGGAGAGAGGGAGAAAGTAAGGGAGGAGGGGAGGAAGGAAAGGGAGGAAGGAGAGAGGAAGAAAACAAGGAAATCTTTGGGTTAGTCTTAGCTGTCTTCCCCAGTCTCATTCCATTCTGAGCTTTACTACTTTTGTGACTATTTTTATCATACAATGCCACCCTTTTTTATTCATCTTGTGACTTATCATTATTTCATTTTCTGCTAATAGATGCCTTTAAAAAAGTTGCTTGGTTTATTTTGAAATGCTGTCATTTTGCTATCAAATAAAATATAATTTTTTTTCTTGTCATTCACAGGTATCCAAAGGTTGGCATTATTTTATCTTTCTGCACTTCCTCCACTTGCTTTAAGCTTAGGCCAACAGTGATACTTTTAGTCCTTGTTCGTGTTCTTCATTCTTCCACCCTTTTGCTTTACCTCAGGTATAGCAGGTATTTAATAAGTACTTAGTAGTTCATCCTTTAAACATAGTTCAAATTCTTCCTTTCTTAATTCTGTCCCTCCCCATTTTAGTGACCTTTCTCCTCAGACCAAACATAGCATTTTGTTTTGTAACTCTATAATACAATTATCATGTGTATATCATAGATATGTATTGTATTCTCTTATTAATTTATAAACTTTGTGAACAGGGAATGAACCTTACTAAATTCTGTATTTTCACTAAAATCTAACCACTAACAATGTTGTATATCCAATAGTTGTTTAATATTTCTTTTAATGGAAAGACCAGTGGCTATGGATACAAAAAAAACATTTTATTCTCAATTCATTTCAAGTTTGCTTTGGCTCTAATACTTTTTTTCTTTTTTTTCCTCACCAGCCAACAGAAGATGGGATAGCCTGAAACATAGCAATCAGATAACTATTTGGTCTGACCTAAAATACTGAAAAGACATGTTTATCATTTCACAAAGCACTTGGCTTTTAAATGAGTTTTCAGTACTATTCTGTGTAGGCACTACCAAAATTTATAACAAAAGAAGGCTATTGTCTATAATTTTTGTGTCTTTGGTTTTGTTTAGAATATTTTGTCAATGAGACTACAAAGTAGTATAGTACAATGCAAAAAAGTACTATATTGGAAGCCAGAAAACTGACAGTCTCCATGACTTATGGATAAGTCATTCAACCTCTCTGATACTTAGTTTCCTGATTCATAAAGAGGGAAGAATACTTCTAACACAATCTACCTCACAAATAATAGTATAAGCCATTACATAAACATGAACTATTTCATTCAGAGAATTTTTTTTATATTTAAGAGTTTTCTTGTACTTCCTTTTTTTAAAAGCCTGACCAATACTGTGTCTTATCTTAGCTGTTTCTTTGTCATGGATTCTTAGCTTTCAGTGGGTAAAATATACATACACTGAGTCATATCAGGAATGTTGTATGCTAGAAAATATCAAAATCCTGGGTTTTGTAGGATGTGTGGGTATGTATGTATGTATATATATATGTGTGTGTGTGTGTGTGTGTGTGTGTGTGGTTGTGTATATGTATGTGGGTGTGGGTGTGGTGGTGTGTGGTTGTCTGTGAGGGGGAAGTGGTAGAAGGAGGAAGGGAAAGAGAGAGAAAAAGAGAGACAGAGACAGAGACAGAGAGACAGAGAGACAGAGAGAGAGAGAGACAGAGAGAGAGAGAGAGAGAGAGAGAGAGGGAGGGAGGGGGGAGATGGAGCCGGAGACAGAAAGAGACAGTGATTGAGACACACTGAAAGAGACAGAGATACACAGAGAGAGGAGAGGAGGGAGAGAGACAGAGAGACAGAGGAAGTTTTAACTAGGACTTCAACTAGAACTAGGACTAGCTCGTCAGGGGAAAATTCTTTCTTTACCTGGTTTATGACTTAATTGTTTCCTAGTTAATGATTTAGTAGTCATAGGTCATTTTGGGATCATAAATCACTATGCACTATAAAACAAATAACAGCTGGCTCTGCCACCCTTCACAGGTGAGGAATATAAATTAAAAATGTCCAAACTAACTGGGCATCTGAATTGTAAAAGTCATAATCTTTATTTTTAAAAAAATAAAGCAAGTTAAGTTGGTAAATTGCAATTTGTATATTTTAAGTAAAAAATACTATTGTTAAATATCTATTATCTGTATTGATAAAGAGCATTAGCCTTTGCCCCTTAAAACATCTAATGCAATGTTATTAGTTTTATCCTTTGAGGTCAAGCAGAATATTTAAAATCTTTTTTTTTTCTATCCAGTTGTATCACTCTCCTCAATAAGCCCATGTCTCCCTATTGCCTCTAGAATAAAATAAAAACTCCTCTGTTGTTAAAATGCTAGACTTCATCTTTTCCAGACTAAAAATCTTCAGCTCCTTCAACCAATCCTTGACCAAGTTTCAACCACTCAACAGATTAAATGTGAAATTTGGTAAGAACATGATCATTGAATACAAATTTCCTTATATCTCCAAACTTCTCTCCTCTTAAACATTTACCTAGTCATTTTTATTGATGTTCAGAATGTGCTTGAACATCTCTGTCAAATCAAACATTGACCTAAAACAGAGCAATCCAATGAATTTCAACATTATGCATTACAGCAGGAGACACTTAGGGGAGCTCAGAGGGCAGCCTCAATTGTACTTCCAAGTAAATAAAGTTATTCATTCATGAATTTAAATTAGGATGTTCTCCCAATGGTCTACAAAGGCCAAAGAGAGTGAGAAACAGGAAATGAAGGGAATAGCTCTAAGCATAATACCAGGATTGCAAGAGATACAATACAGATCCCCAAAACAGGTAAAATGCTGATATTTTCCAGATATTTTTTTTATATTTTCAGGATATGAAAAACATCTTCATGTTCTAGCATGAAATCATCCTTCTGTTTTCTGCAGCTATCCCATTTTCATGTAGGGCTTTGCAATAGTAATATGCTTAATATTCTTTATTATTATACACTTGTCTATGTGCAGGGATTTATACTGAAAGCATTATACAAGGTAATTCCCTGCTTTCAGGTTGTCCTGATGTCTCTTAAAATGGAAATGCAAATGTTTAATTGCACAGTGAGTTGATCAAAAGCACCACTTATTAATTCAGGTATTAGGGCAAGTGGTATAAAGGTACTCATATGATTTGAATGAAAAAGAAGGGGATTAAATTAGAAGGAAGTTTAAGAAACCTGATAAACACTTTGGTTTGACAGCTGGGAGTTAAGAGATAGGTCTGCTTGCTTTTTTATGGGGAGTACAATCATGTGTCTGCTACTCAAATGTTTCCCAAAGGGCTTAGGAACCTCAAGAAAGGAGGAAGAGTCAAAGCAATTTAAAGTACCTAATTGCTGAAGGAAATAACTTCAAGGTTTGATATTCCATCTCTATTCTTGAGGTAGCAAAACATTTTATACAAGCAGATTCCCTATCTCTGCAAAGAAATTAGTTCAGCCAAGGGAAGGATTTTAGGACAGGTAGTTTCAGAGCAAAGCAGAAGTCTGAGTAACCTAAAGCCTGCCCTACTCTCTTTCCAGGTCAAAAACAAGAACTTGTATCAGCTTACATAGCCAAATATCATTGCCTTTTGTACTTGCTTTGAAAACAAGGAAATTACTACACTAGGTATGGAAAAAATTATGTTTCAAGTAGCTAGTAGGTCAGCTAAAGAAAAGCTGTCACTGTTCAAGGAGTTAGGAGAACTTGGTTCTGGTCCTGGCCCTCTTAAAAACTAATGAAGTTGGCCAAATGACTTCCCTCCCTAGGGACACTTTCTCCCCCATAAAATGTTGGGATGGTCATTGAGTATTCTTCTATTTTCTAGATCCTATTTTTTTTTAAAATGACCCAGGTCACTTTCAGCTTAAGCATTCTATGATTTCATCTGTAGGGAAATTGATCAACATTGGGCATCTCGCTCTTCCTAAAATAAGATTCTTGAATCTCTTGACTTCATGCCATTTCACTTGCTGTCCTCTATCCTATGTATGTCCTGCATTTCCTCTCTCTCTTATGTTCCCTGGCTTCTTTCAAATCCCATTTCCTTTTTTTATTTATTAATACTTTTTATTTGCAAAACATATGTATGGGTAATTCCTAAACATTAACCCTTACAAAGCTTTCTGTTACAAATTTTTCCCCCCTACTCCCCACCCCTCCCCTAGATGGCAGGATATCCACTACATTATAATTATGTTAGAATACTTAAGAAATCGAATATATGTATAAGTATTGCAACATTTTTTTGTGCAGGAGAAATCATATCTACAAGAAAGAGCAATCCGATAAAGGAACACAATGCAAGCAAACCTCAATAGAGAACATGAAAATGTTATTTTGTGGTCCACATTTCACATCCCTCTCTCTGGGTGTATATGGCTCTCTTCACCGAACAATTGGAACTGGTTTGAAGCATTTCATTGTTGAATAGAGTCATGTCCCTTAGAACTGATCCTCATATAGTATTGTTGTTGCCGTGTATAATGATCTCCTGGTTCTGCTCGTTTCACTCAGCATCAGTTCATGCAAGTCTCTCCAGGCCTCTCTGAAATCGTCCTGCTGGTAGTTTCTCACAGAGCAATAATATTCCATAACATTCATATACCATAATTTGTTCAGCCACTCTCCAATTAATGGGCATCCATTCACTTTCCAGTTTCTAGCCACTACAAAAAGGGCTGCCACAAACATTCTTGCACATGTGGGGCCCTTTCCTTCTTTTATGATTTCTTTGGGATATAGGCCCAGTAGAAACACTGCTGGGTCAAAAGGGTATGCATAGTTTGATAACTTTTTGAGCATAGCTCCAAATTGCTCTCCAGAATGGTTGGATCTGTTCACAGTTCCACCAACAATGTATTAGTGTCCCAGTTTTCCCACATCCCCTCCAAAATTCATTGTTATCTTTTCCTGTCATTTTAGCTAATCTGACAGGTGTGTAGTGGTACGTCAGAGTTGTCTTAATTTGCATTTCTCTGATCAATAGTGATTTGGAGAAACTTTTCATATGATTATAAATAGTTTTAATTTCATCATCTGAAAATTGTCTGTTCATATCCTTTGACCATTTATCCATTGGAGAATGGCTTGAATTCTTATAAATATGAGACAATTCTCTATATATCTTAGAGATGGGACCTTTGTCAGAACCCTTAAATGTAAAGATGATTTCCCAATTTGATATTTCCCTCCTAATCTATGTGCATTAGTTTTGTTTGTAACAGAAACTTTTTAACTTAATATAATCAAAATTATCTACCTTGTGTTCAATTAAGAGTTCCAAATCTTCTTTGGACATAAATTTATTCCATCTCCACAGGTCTGAGAGGTAAACTATCCTATGTTCCTCTAATTTGGTTATAATATCACTCTTTATATCTAGATCATGAACCCATTTAGATCTTATCTTGGTATGTGGTGTTAGGTGTGGGTTCAGCCCTAATTTCTTCCACACTAGTTTACAATTTTCCCAGCAGTTTTTGCTGAATAGTGAGTACTTATCCCAAAAGCTGGGTCTTTGGGTTTATCAAACACTAAATTACTAACGTTATTACCTAGCTTGTCCTGATATCCTATCCTATGCCACTGATCGACTGCTCTATTTCTCAGCCAGTACCAAATGGTTTTGATGACCGCTGCTTTATAATATAGTTTTATATCTGGTACAGCAAGGCCTCCTTCATCTGTCTTTTTTTTTTCATTAATTCCCTTGAAATTCTTGACCTTTTGTTCTTCCAAATGAACTTTGCTACTATTTTTTCTAGATCTGTAAAATAGTTTCTTGGGAGTTTGATTGGTATGGCACTAAATAAGTAAATTAGTTTGGGTAGTATTGTCATTTTTATTATATTCGCTCGGCCTACCCATGAGCACTTAATGTTTTTCCAATTGACTAGGTCTGATTTTATTTGTGTGGAAAGTGTTTTGTAGTTTAGTTCATACAGTTTCTGACATTTTCTTGGCAGATAGATTCCCAAATATTTTATGCTATCATCCATTAATCTGAATGGAATTTCTTTTTCTATCTCTTGCTGCTCAGCTTTGTTGGTAATATATACAAATGCTGATGATTTATGTGGATTTATTTTGTATCCTGCAACTTTACTAAAGTTGTGAATTGTTTCTAGTAGTTTTTTTAGTTGAGTCTCTAGGGTTCTCTAAGTATACCATCATGTCATCTGCAAAGAGTGATAATTTGGTTTATTCATTACCTACTCTAATTCCTTTTATCTCTTTTTCTTCTCTCATTGCCAAAGCTAACATTTCTAATACAATATTAAATAGTAATGGTGACAGTGGGCAGCCTTGTTTCACTCCTGATCTTATTGGGAATGGTTCTAGTTTGTCTCCATTACATATGATGCTTGCTGATGGTTTTAAGTAGATGCTACTAATCATTTTAAGGAAAAGCCCATTTATTCCTATATTCTCTAGTGTTTTTTAATAGGAATGGGCGTTGGCATATCCCATTTCCTAAAAGAGGCCTTGTTCTGACTTAACCAAACACATATACATACACTTGTAGTTCTTTTACTCTGAGAGTACCTATTTATTATATGTAGTTTTCTCCCTCTCTTTCAGAACTTTTAATTTAATACAATTCCACTTAAAGGACACATTTTGGCAATGATAATAATGTAATAGAACACATCTAAGAATCTATAGGCTTAACTTTTTGACAACCAATAGGCATAAACATGGCTAAACAATTGTTTCTTCGATGAGCTTTTCAACTAGTTTTATTAGGTTTTCATTTTCTATTTGTTTCTGATGATCAGAAAAACTAGATCATTGCTCCTAGAGTCAGGAAAAAAAAAGTTTAAATTTGTACTAGCTGAGTACTGGGCAAGTTATTTAACCATTCTATAACTCAGTTTCCTCATCTTTCAAATGGGGATATTACTAGGACCTGCTTTTCAGGAGTTTTGTGAGACTAAAATGAGATATTAATTGTGAAGTGCTTCATATACTTTAAAATGCTACATAAATGTTAGTTATCATCATCATCATTATTATTGTTACTATTATTATCATTATTATGTCATAAAATTTTAGAAGAGTTTTGATGATCACCTAGAAAATTTGGGGAGTATTATGAATGCTTTTAGTGTTTCAACCTATTATGAAAAATGGAACCCACATATTACTTGAATGTTTTCTTGGGAACTCAACTATATCAACAGAAATTATAATAGTGTCACGTATAATTTCTGAGCTGGAAAAGACTTCAGAAACTATTTATTACAGTATGTATCTGAAAAAGGAATGTTACTATGCCTTTCCTGGTAGGAAGACATACTTACTAGTTTTAGTTAGATTAGTAATCATCCATTTCTTACTTGAACATATCTTATGAGAAGGAACTCACTAATTCTAAAGCATCCTATTCCACATCTGGATAATGATACTTGTTAGGAAGTTTTCTCTTCTTTTAGACATTAATCTTAAATTTGTACTTCTTGGCAACATCCACACATTGTTTCCAGTTTTGCCCAAAATATCCAAGCAGAGCAATTCTTCTTTCTTTTCAATATGACAATTCAAAAGGCTTGAAAACATTGATCATTTTCTCCCCACTACCTACTCGTTCTTAAGCTATCCTCAATTCCTTTAAGTAGCATAAGATGGTAACATAATGCAATGGAAAGAGAGCTAGATATATATAGAAAAAGAAATGGGTTTGAATACAGAATCAAAATTCTGACTCACAAATACAACCTTTCTGTGTTTATAAGGGGAAAGAGGTGGTAATACTTCCCACAGTCCCAGAGAAGGAGTTATTGCACTTCCTTCTCACTGAACTCCTGGCTGGACTACAGGAAGAGATGTGTCTAGGGCTGTGAGGGCTCTCTGTTCTCTGACAACCACACCATGTACCCATATTTCTTCAAACTAAGAATTTAATTTTCCTATAGAAAACAATGTTACAAATAGTGGTTAGGATTTACCCTCCTCCCCTAATTAACTCCTAATATAGATGATATGTCATAAGTAGCAGAACAAGGAAGGAAAAACAAATCTCTCTAGGCCTGAGATCATACAGAAGTCAACTCAACAGGAAGTCTAAATAAATAAAAATTTATGATTTTTAAATCAGTTTCTGTGACCTGGCCTAAAAACCTAGCCACTATGTAAAACATGTTTTGTTGCAGTTATTTATGGGAAAATGTGTTCTGATCTCCAAAACAGTAATGATTTTTTGTTGTTTAAACCAAATTGGTGATTTCATTTTTATGAAGAAATCCAATAGGGAAATCACTTTGTCAATACCCAGTTTGCAATTTGCAATCAATTTGCAGAGGTTAAATGACTTGACTAGAGTCACAGAGCTTGATGGTATCCATCCATTCCACTAGGCTGTCTCTTCAAATCTTCATCAACAATTTTGCCCTTTCTTCAAGTTCCAGAGATAACTTGTTCAGTTGGCCCCATGCCATCTCTACACAGATATCTCTCCAGCACCTCAAATTTAACTTGTCAAAAACTCAGCCCATCAACTTTTGTTCAAAACTGCTTGTCGTTCTGACTTTTTAAAATTGTTTTTGATAGCGAAATACATCCTATTTATAATGTTCTGAATAGAGATTTCTTTTCTCTTACTTCTTACAATCAAATAGTTACTATGTTTTATCAATTTTGCCTCCTATCTTTCTTCTCCTCTCTGGTATAGTCCTAATACTGGACTTCATTTCCATTTGTCTGGACCATTACAACAAAATTTTAACAGTATATCCACAACCATTTCCTAACCTTTTAATATTACTATCAAAAAAGTAATGTTCAATGAACATAAGACTGTTCCCTTATATTTCTCTGTTTAAAAGTGGATTACTATTACCTCTTTGGGTAAATTCAAACTTATCTGCTTATTATTCAAGGAGCTGTTAGGAATTTAATATTCCAATCCCTTATTTACTTTAAATTAGAGTCAAACTAAATTATTCTCTATCTTCCCAAAATACCTTGTGCTTTCTGGATCTTTGTTTATGATGTTTCAAATTTTCATAGCAATAATAACTGCTTTCATGTATATATAGCCTTATAGTTCATTAAAATCTTCAATTAGCAACAAATCTAATTTGTGCTTCAATTGCATGTTGGCATAATTTTACAGATGAGTGGACTAAGGCTCAGCAAGGTTAAGAGTTTTGTTTTCACCATATTCACACAGGTAGTAAGGGTGAGAACCAGGATTTGAATTTACTCATAAAGCCCTGAACTCTGTTCAATATGCTTCTTCTTTTTCCTCTTTTTGCATTTTGAAATTCTAACTTTGCTTTGAAATTCATGTCAAATAATGTCTCTGTCATAAAACATTCACTGAGTTCCTTCACCAACAACCTTTCTCCTTGAACTTTGCTTTGCAACTCACTAATTATTCATTATGCAACATTGCAGAATATTATCATGTGCCATTTATATCTAATCTTCCCACTCGATGTTGAGCTTCATAATAGTTGGGCCTATCACTTCTCTAAATTTTCCTGTTTTCTTAAGCACCAAACTCAGCATTAAGGGTTTAATAAATGGTTCTGGAATTTAATTTACAGATTAACTGTTAGCATAGAGTGTTTTAACATAGAATACATTTAAATTCTGTGAACTCAGGGTAAATTTCAAGCCTCCATGTGGTTTTGGAGGAAATTTAGAATAGAGACCAAATGGTCATATTTTAATATCTATTAAAAACACATTCATTCCCATAATTGGGAGGATTTTTCTATCTCATGAATAAAAATTTTTCAAAAGCAAAAAATGGGAGATAAATATAAATAGAAAAATAGAAATTAATCCTAACTATATTTTCCTCTGAAATTTAGCTAATTATCAGATAGAATATGGTCTCAACAAAATTTGGGGACAAAGATTAAAAAATACCTCTTTGAAATCAAAAGCAATTTTCACATAGGACAATTGTTCAAATGAAGTTGATGAAGTAAGTAAAAAAATAAGTTGATGAGGAACTTATGAGAATGGAATAGTACTTAAGTTTTGTTTGTATTTTTGGGGACAAAATGTCATTTGACACATGAGGACTTCATCAAAGTCCAAAGTCCAAAGCAATTGTAACAGCTTCTAATTCAGTGTGCCACTAATTTGAAGACAATTTTCCTTGACAGTGGTTCCAAGATGAAATACCTGATGATTCAACTTTTTTTTGACTTTATATTTTTATGTTTTTATAAAGCTTTTTATTTACAAAACATATGAGTGATTTTTCTATATTGACCTTTGCAAAAACTTTTTTTTCCCAAGCTTTTGCCCTCCATCCCCCCACCCCCCACCCCTAGATGACAGGTAATCTAATACATGCTAAATAGGATAAATTATATGACAAATACAATACATGTATACATATCTATACAGTTATCTTACTGCACAAGAAACATCAGATCTAGAAAGAGAAGAAGAAAAAACAACCTAAGAAGGAAAACAAAATGCATGGAAATATTCACAGAAAGTGTTAAATGCTGTGTTGTGGTTCACACTCAGTTCCCACAGGTGTCTCTCTGGATGTATATGACTATCCTCATCGCTGAACAATAAGAACTGGTTTGAATAACATCATTGTTGAAGAGAACCACGTCCATCAAAATTGATCATCTTATAGTCTTGTTGCTGTGTATAATGTTCTCCTGGTTCTGCTGATTTCACTCAGCATCAGTTCGTGCAAGTCTCTCCAGGCCTCTCTGAAATCCTCCTGTTGGTCGTTTCTTACAGAGCAATAATATTCCATAACATTCATATACCATAATTTATTCAGCCATTCTCCAATTGATGGGCATCCTTTCAATTTCCAGTTTCTTGCCACTACAAAAAGGGCTGCCACAAACATTTTTGCACATGTGGGTCCCTTTCCCTCCTTTAAAATCGCTTTGGGATATAGGCCCAGTAGAAACACTGCTGGGTCAAAGGGTATGCACAGTTTGATAACTTTTTGAGCATAGTTCCAAATTGCTCTCCAGAAGGGTTGGATCCGTTCACAGTTCCACCAACAATGTTTCAGTGTCCCAGTTTTCCCACATCCCCTCCAACAGTTATCATTACCATTTCCTGTCATTTTAGCCAATCTGACAGGTGTGTAGTGGTATCTCAGAGTTGTCTTAATTTGCATTTCTCTGATCAATAGTAACTTGGAGCACCTTTTCATGTGACCAGAAATAGTTTCAATTTCTTCGTCTGAAAATTGTCTGTTCATATCTTTTGACCATTTATCAATTGGAGAATGGCTTGAATTTTTATATATTTGAGTCAATTCTCTATATATTTTAGAAATTAGGCCTTTATCAGAACCTTTCGATGTAAAAATATTTTCCCAGTTTACTACTACCCTTCTAATCTTGTCTGCATTCATTTTGTTTGTACAAAAACTTTTCAACTTGATATAGTCAAACTTATCTATTTTGTGATTAATGATGACCTCTAGTTCTTCTTTGGTCACAAATTCCTTTCTCCTCCACAGGTCTGAGAGGTAAACCATCCTACATTGTTCTAATTTTTTTATAATATCATTCTTTATGCCTAGATCATGAATCCATTTTGACCTTATCTTAGTATATGGTGTTAGGTGTGGGTCAATGCCTAATTTCTTCCATACTAGTTTCCAATTATCCCAGCAGTTTTTGTCAACTGATTATTCAACTTTGAAAAAAGTTCTTTTTTAATTCTTAGTACAAAAATTTATCATCTTTTTTTTCAAAATACATGAAGAGTTATTAAAGTTTATCTAAGTGACTTGATTTCAGGAAATATGTTTTCACTCCATAAGTCTCAGTATCCTATTGGTGAAATGATGGGATTGAATTTAACAATGTAGTTTCCTTTCTGCTCTACAGTTAGTTAGTAGGAAGGAAAAAGCATTAAAGATATTATAAGACACACAGGACTCAAAGACTTTACCCAGAGAATAGTGTACTTGGACACCAGTGTCACAATATTTGCACCTTGGACAAGTAGCATGAAATTCATCCCTGAGCATTGCCAAGACAGGTAAGCAAAAATCAGGATTGGACAAGTACATTGGAGAGAAGTGGTTCACTTTCTGGTAGCTTTTCATTTCTATTAATTATTTTTATTAACTAGTTGTTAAACTCAATTATTCCCAAGTACTATTGGTGCTTTGTAATTTTTTTTTCATCGTAGGGTAAAACTCTTATCAACTCATTGAACTTAAAACTTTGTTGACCAGCATTGAAAATCTGGAATTAGACAATGATGCATGTTTGCATCTATTAGAAGAAAAGTAGCACTGAATTGTTATTTAGATGCACCTGCTTGGCACACATCCATTTCTTTTAAAACTAAAAAACTTATTTGCTAACAATCCCTGTATTTTAACTTACCTTTAGATTTGAAGACAAGACAAATTATTGCTGTTTTGTACTCTGTATGTCAAAAAACACCTCTTTGAGGCTGTGTGTACAAAGCATGACAAAGTTAGAACTGTTCCCAATCTTTATCATTTGCCCTGATGGATAACACCATGAAAATTCTGATTGTCACCAGAGGAGGGATAATGTGAGCTTTCAAAATTCTCACTTGAACAGTAAAAAGTGAAGACAAAATATTTCTCTTAATGACAGTATTTTGTATATTAAAAAGCTCTTTGAGATCCTAAAGGAGGGAAAGGGACCCACATGTGCAAGAATGTTTGTGGCAGCCCTTTTTGTAGTGGCAAGAAACTGGAAACTGAATGGCTACTGCAAAATGGCTGAATAAATTATGGTATATGAATGTTATGGAATATTATTGTTCTGTAAGAAACGACCAGCAGGATGATTTCAGAGAGGCCTGGAAAGACTTGCATGAACTGATGCTGAGTGAAATGAGCAGAACCAGGAGATGGCAAAAGCAAGATTATATGAAGATCAATTCTGATGCGCATGGCTCTCTTCAACAATGAGATGATTCAAGTCATTTCAAATGGTCTTGTGATGAAGAGAACTATCTACACCCAGGGAGAGGCCTGTGGGAATTGAGTGTGGATCACAACATAGTACTTTCACTCTTTTTGTTGTTGTTTGTTTGCTTTTGGTTTTCTTTCTCATTTTTCTCCTTTTTGATCTGATTTTTCTTGTGCAGCGTATTTGTGGAAATATGTATAGAAGGATTGCACGTATTTAACATATTGGATTATTTGCCGTCTAGGGAACAGAATGGGGTAAAGCAAGAGAAAAAAAATTTGGAACACAAGATTTTGTAAGAGTGAATGTTGAAGATTATTAATGTATATATTTTGAAAATAAAAAGCTTTAATTTAAAAAATGCTCTTTGAGTTTGAAAGAAGAGATCCTTACCAGTATAGAACCAAACTAAAAACAACAACAATGGTAAAAAAAAAAAAAAAAAAACAGGGAAATGAAAAAAAAATTTCATTTTCTTTATAACTGCTATATGGAGTTAAATATGTATGTCTCTTGAAACTCATAATGGAAGAACAGGTTCTTGACACACATCCAGTAAATATGACAAAGTCTAGTTGCTCTCCTTAAGAAGATTAATGAATAGTGACTTAAAGGAAGGGATGGGTGAACTGTGTGCTAACAAGTAAGAACCAGCTAAAAACTCAGCCCTATTTCAGAAACAAATCAGAATCTTGAAGGTTTAGCTTGGCTTGGCTCAATTAATCCTCCCCCTCTTTCTCCTTTCCCCACTCCCACACCCACCCTTGATTCTCACTCATTTCTTTAACCATGAGTCATGATCCCAGCACACCTTCATCCTCTCTACCCAGTCTCAAATGTCTTTCTCTTTCCAATCTTCTACATACAGTGGGGAGTGGAAGTGGAGGGTGAGTCTTAAAAAAAAATAAACCATTTTTAGGCTTTCACAGAGAATGAGTTCTAAGTGGGTTCCATGATTCATCATTGATGGAAAGTATGTAGGAGGAAAGCGGAATAGACTGATTGGAAAGGAAGGAGATAGGTCTTTTCATACATGAGAAAAAAATAATTGGACATAAATAAAGAGTGTAAAGGTTGGGATCAGTAAAAGTACTTGAAGCCTAATGGGAATTTGAAAGTACGGTTTGACAAGAAGATACATATACACACATATTCAAAATAGGCTTATGGATAAACTTTTGTCTCTATGATGCAATTTTGCTTTTCATAAAAATTTATAATTTTTGTTTTCTTCTATATCCATTTACATGTTGTTAAAATGATTATTTTTTTGCAAAATTTCTCAATAGACCAACTAAAAAAGGGCATGAATTTTGTGAATGAAACAGAAACTCCAAAGCCAAGAATTTTGCGTTCCAATTACATTATAGCTTATCAATTTGGCAAAATTGGCTTTTCACATTAAAAAATATGGCACTTATGTCTGGTTCAATACAGGGATTAATAATCTAGGTTTTGTGTGGTTTCCATTTACCTACTTTTGTAACACTCAGAACTTCACACTAGACAAAATAATTAAGTAATTAAATGAGAAAATGCATTATGTGATTTTCCACCTGCTAAATACACAAAAAAGTCAACTTACTCTCCCCTCCACAATAGTCAATGACAATAAAGGATAGCCTCTAAACATAACTAGAATCAACCCCAGGGATGAGTCAATAGCATGTAAGACTCTGTGTTTGGAGATAGCAGGAGTAAAGTCTGTCCATTAGAAAATCCCAAGTTGAGGCCCTTGGAAGTCCAGAGAACAGCAGCCATCAGTGACCAGTGACCAGCAACCAGCATGATATAATGTGGTCCTGCAACACTAACAGTCCAAGAAAGCAGCCTAAAGTCCAAGAGTTCTGAAGTCCCTAATACAATATCCTGAGATAGCAGAGATGACCCTAAGTATCCAAGATTTGTAAGTCACAGATAGAGGAAATGTTGAATGCTGGGAAGCAGAACTCAGTATAAGAATTCAGGAAACTGGGGGCAGCTAGGTTGCATAGTGGTTGGAGCACCAGTCCTGAAATCCGGAGGACCTGAGTTCAAATCTGGCCTCAGACACTTAACACCTCCTAGCTGTGTGACCTTTGCAAATCACTTTAACCCAATTGCCTTAGCAAAAAAAAAATAATAATAATAATTTAGGGAACTCTGGACCAAACCAAGCAAGATCCACTGGTTCATGCAAAAGCACAACAGAGAACAGAGAGTGACCTTGGCATAAAGTCCTATTTGAAGCTGGAAAAATGGATAAATAAAAAAAAAATAACAGTGTCTAAAATTATTGCAAATCTGACTTCATAGAAACTAGGAACAAAGTCTCAACATGTTCTAGAAATACTAGAAGAAATGATACAAATAATAAAAATGAAACAAAATCTCATTTCAATTGTTAGACTAAGAGATTCCCCCCCACAAATGTATCAGTGTGCCTATCTTCCTTCCTTTCTATGGTCTTTTCATGATTATATTTTTATGACTAGGTTCTAAACCTTAGGACAGCAATCTCTGGAAATAGTAGAGCAATGAATTTTGATAGGATAAGGAAAAGAAATGTACAGAATTTGGGGCATTATATAAGAGGAAAAGTCCATCTTATTAAGGTAGAAGGATCCTTAAGAAAACAAAAGAAACCATAAAAGCAAAGTATCAGATGTCAGAGGGACAGAGTCATCTAAAAGAAGGAGAAAGGAGCCAAAAATAAAAAAGGAATTGCATCCAATAGAACCTCCCTTACTATGCAGTTTTACTCAGATCTGGCCCTTGTACTTGGCAAGTGTCAGCAAGATATTTGCAAGAAACTATTTTTAAACATTAATTGTTAATAAGTTGTAGAACTTAAATTGTCACCTAAACATGAAACAGATTCATAAGCTAGCTGTTTGAAGTCAAGATTACAGTTTGTTTACAAACAATGGAAATAAATAGATTGAGAAATGAAGGAACTGGCTCCTTATCTCAGAATGGCTAACACCATATTTCAATAATTTTTTTTGAAAATTCCATAATATCTTGTTCTATACAATTTTCAGCCTCCTCCTGCATTTTCACTTCCCTTTGAATGTTATTTTCCCCCATGTAGATATAAACTCCAAGAAGGCAGGGGTATCTTTCTTTTTCCTTGTTTTGGTAAACCTAGCACTTATTACAGTATCTGACGCATAGTAGAAGCTTCTTGTATTATTTTACCTTCACAAGATACTGATACCCATAAGTGAACACAAGGAAGGGTGTGGAAAGAGAGAAAAGATTCTTCTTTATGTCACACCTCCTTATCCAGATCAATCTACCATAATTCTTATCTCAAACTATATAATGTCCCCTGCCACTTATAGACATATTTTTCATGGAAAATAATGAAGGTAACCAAAGTTGGAATGTGGAGACAGTTTCAGGCATTAGCAGGAATCAAAACATTCATATATTAGCAAGAGGTAAGAAAACCAAATTGAGGAAACTTTATGTATCAAGAACCTCTGTTTAGTTATTTTAATTTAAACCCTTTTAGTGTGATTCTAGATATTACCTTTTTGCTTTCTCCCCTCCTAGTCTTTTCATTTGTTTGTTTAAACCTAATACCAGCTATGTTTTCAAGTTTTTCACTTCTCATCTCTCATTTCAACTTGTCTTAACCCTTTCTATTGGCTCTGGTTTATTGTAATGTTTCTTTTTGGCATTTAACAGTCTTGCCCAGGTTAGAAAAATGAACACACAAACAAACAAAAAACAACAAATAAATTTCAAGGCCATGGCATTTTCTATTTTTTTCCTCAGGGGAAGCACAAATTTATAATGTGGTATGTTCATTTTGTCAGTATAATGGGCAGGAAGAGAAGGAACAGTGCAACAATAACCCTTCTATACTTCTATATAAGTATTCTTCTCTGTAAGTATATGTAATTCATATATCCACATGCCACACAATATGTTGGAGTAGAAAAACCGTTGGAGATGGTCAAGGAAATGAGTCTGTATTATTGGCTTTGTTTTTTCTCACATGAATGATTTTCAGCAAGTCACTCAACCATTTTGAGACTTCATTTCTTTATCTGTAAAATGAAAACACTGAATTAGATGATTTGTAATTCTCCATTATTCTTGAAATACTATACTTCTGTGATGCTCTAACCTCACATACACATTCTATCCTTCTTATCTTCCTGATTAATTGTTTCTGACTTCTACTTTTGACTCAACTGATAAAAGAGCAATGAGGAGAGCAAGGTTTCTGGTCATGATACATCAGTGTATCATGCCACCTGATTAAGAAATTGTACCCTACTAGATAAATTAAATAGTCATCTGCAAGATAGAATAAATCCTTGGGGGTTAGATTCATTTTGTAATAAAAATATCTTTTTTTAAAGGAAGGCAAGGTACTTTGCCTTTTTTTAACCTTTACTCAAATAGGAGAAAGAAAACTGAAAATCTTGAACTTCACTTGAATACCAACTAGTATTTGGCAAGTAACTGCTCCTCAGTTCCTATCTGAAAAATTAGAATGCTGGACTAAGAAAACTATGAATCTTCTTGTTAACTAACATTTCTTTAGTTCTAGTCTTTCTCAGAACTTTAAAGACAGTAAATAAGATTTTGCTTAGTGTATCATCATCAACCAGCTGAGCATTACTGGAATTCAATAAAGAGGAAGAGGTGGTAGAGTTTGTTTAAAGGAATTTGAAGGATGCTTTTCCTTAAAAAGCAATTTGTCTTCCCAAAGATCAATCAATTTCTGCTTCTTTTTCTTAAATGCCATATAAAAGTTCATTTCTAGATGCCCTTTCTTCAAAGGATTGTTAGGAGAAAGTACTTGTTTTTTTCCTGAGGCAATTGGGGTTAGCCCAGGTCACATAGCTAGGAAGTGTCAAGTGTCTAAGGCCAGATTTGAACTGGGGTCTTCCTGGTAGTCTTCTAGGTGCCCCAGGGAAAGTACTTTGTAAACTACAAAGTACAATAGATATATGTATTGTTATTACCAGGACTATGAGTTGGAAGCTGATTCTTGTCAGATAAAGTGAAAAAAAAATTTGAAGATACTAAGGAAAGATATAACCAATATACTATCCTTACTATATGTTAAATATGCTACTATATGCAAATAGATATTCTAGATAGTAAAGAGATAATAATTGATAGACTAGAATGGGCTTTAATGAATGCAAATGATTCCCTGAATCACTACCCATAAATGATTTCCCATTTTCTATTATTCTTTTAATGTATTTCTATAAATTTTATATAAAGAATATCTTCCACATGCTAAAGGAATATATATATATATATGTATATATATGTATATATATGTATATATATACATATATATACATATATATATATACACTTTGTTTATCTCACTGCTTGCCATATAATATGTGCTTAATAAATAATGGTTAATTTAAAATAATATAGATGGAATTCTTTGGAACTCTTTTAATAATATTATTGCATCACTCAAATTGTTGATATTTCACTTTTGATACTTGACCATTTTAATTGCTGTTTTGATCATGCATGTCCCTACTGATGACCTTTATGTGAATGATAATATGTGACTGCCTACTTACACCTACCACACATCTCATTCAATCATGGGTCTTTAGTTCACATATAATTTTTGTTTTTATTCTTTTGAGACCAACAGATTCCATGATTCACATCTATGTAGAATCAGTAGGAGAATATTGTTTTTAAAAATATGGGTTTTTGGCAACTGGGCCTAGTCTAAGATCAGTGAAAGCATTGTTTCCCAAATGTGATTCAACCACTCTCACCCTCCTATTAAGTTATGAGACCTAGCTAATTGTCCACCTGCAGGGCCTGTCTAAAATATGTTCATTCTTTACTTGGCTCTGTGCCATTTAACATTTTAAAAGGCATAAATGCTATGTTTATTATACTTGAAGATGACAATAGCCTGGGAGGGGGATAACTGGATGACGGAATTCAAAAGTACACATGCAGTCTAATGTTTGGACTAATTCTGATAAGATGAATTTTGATAGCGATAAAACAAAGTGTTATACTTGTGTTCAAAAAACCATCTTCACAAATACAGTTGGAAAAAGATGGCAAGAGAGCAGGTAAATGAAGAATCATCTGTAGCTCACAGTTGCTATGAAACTACGTATGAATAATACGGCAGCCAAGTAAAATAATGCAATCATGGGCTATTTTTAAATCATATTTCATTGTGTCTTTAGTATTCTATTTGATGTCTTGGCACAAGTGTTGGAGAGGATTGCCAGTCTTTTTTTCAGCTCATTTTATAGATGATAAAACAGATGCAAACAGGGTTAAGTGACTGATTAAGATTCACAAACCTGGTAAGGTAAAATTTAACCTCAAGAGTTCAATCTTCCTGACTTTAGATCCAGTGCTCTATTCACTGTGCCATGTTGGTGCCCCAATTATTGGCTATATTAAGAAAAATATAGTATCCAAGAGTATCTCCATATTGTAATTCTGTTTGCTGTCTTGTTTAGAGTACATCTGGAATATAAGGCTAAATTTGAGAATATCCTGAGAAGGGGAAAAATGTAAAAAAGGGCCTTGCTATCATGTCATATGAAGACCGGTTAAAGGAACTTTGGAATGGTTAGTATAAAGAAGGATCATAACAGTCTCCTCTAATATTTGAATAGATGTCACCACAAAACATGATTAAAAAAATTTTGCCAAATGCAGCAGAATTCAGAAAGTTCAGAAAAAAAGATAGATCCACTATCATGGAATTCAATAAAGATAAATGTAAAATCTCATGCTTGGATTAAAACCTATTGATTTCATGTGTATAAGATGGAAGATTTAAAAAGCAATGACAATAAATAGAACTTTTTAAAAATTGAATGAGTTGATTTTAGAAATAGGCAGGAGGAGAATCTTCAAGCAAAATGAAAATGACTAATTCTCAAGTATTTTGTATGGGGAATTTTTGTTCTGATTTGTATTTGAAGTAGATGACCACTAAGGTCTATTCTACTTATAAGAGTCTGATTCTGATCAGTATCCGTTAATCTTCTTAAATAAATTTTATTCATTCCTCTTTATACCACCATATACTGAAGTCCTAGAGTCTACAGGTGATTCCATTATCATTCCATTATATAATTATTTGAAATCATTATATAAATGATGGGCAGGTACTCATTGAATAAAACATTGTTCCTTCCCTCATAATCTAGTAACCAAAAAGGTGAGGATAAAATAATTAAGGACACACTTAATCTACTTTACAATTTTTTTTGATTGTCAATACAGCTGAGGATATTTTTCTTAAGAATTTCTTCTCCTCAATCCTAAAGGGAATAAAGAGAACCTGTGACAACCTGTTCTGCTTGCCTGGAGGGAGGGGAAAGAGATCATGTAGTTCACCCCTTTTCTTTCAAATATGACAACTGCTTTCTGACCCATCTACAGAGATTTTTGAGAACAGGCTCACATGCTTCTTTTGCTTAAAGGGATCATTTAATTCAGTTGAATTGGCCAAAGTATTTTTTAAAAGATATGTGGTTTCTAAGGGCCCAAATAATAATCTAGTATTTAGTCTTTGGACATACTTCAGGAAGCAAACTACCTTAAAATAACATGTGGTGCAAAGTTTCCTATTCCAGGTACTACTCGCTGTTGAAGATGAAATCAGCAGAAAGAGACGCTTGGAAAGCTGTTTCTCTTACCCACGGGCTTGTAATCTGAGATTGAATCTCTGATGTCATCAATTCCGTTTGAAGCCTGGTATCTTTAGAGGGTGAACTTGCTGTATCATTGATTTAAATATCCATTTCATAATCTTAAGAATGGATTTGTTGTTGCCAAATTAAAACCATGGGCATTATCTGATTAAGAAATCAGATAACAACATGTTAAAAAACTCCTTTGCTCTAATCCTCTATCCACGAATCTTTAGTAGGAAAACAAAACAATTTTGGTAAGAAGGTCATAACTCTAATCTATCAAAGACCTAGGTTTCTTTCTTTCTTTTTTTTTAATTTGACTCATTCAAGGAGTGTGTAATTTATTAAACTATTCATATCTGGGATCACCATAACCTTCTGTTGTAATATATGAGATCTTTTAAGAGATTCTTTATGAATGATTAAGATAGATACAAACATGACCCAGTTATCAAATTTGCAGGTTGTATCTAGCAGGAAAAGATGGATAATATATTAAATGTTAGAATTGGTAGCAATAAAAAAAGAAAACTCAGCAGGCTAAAATATGAATTAAATCTAACAATATGAAATATAATAGGCATAAATGCCAAGTCTTACACTTGGGTTAAAAAAAATAAACTGAAGAATGGGAGAGGCATGGCTAGACAAAGTTTTTGTGAAATAGAGCCATGACTTTTAGTGAACAGCAAATTAAATTTTCATTTTGTGTGCATGGTAGCCAGAAAATCTAATGTGATGTTACATCCTGATAACAGAAACATAATGTTGAGAATGAAGAAAGAGGTAGTTTTATTGTGTTTTGTGCTGGTCATATCACATCTAGAAACTTGTCTTTGACATCACACACTTTTGAAGTGTATTGATAAACTGGAATATGTCCAAAGGAGGACATGTCTCCTCCAGTAGATTGGAACCTCTCTGAAAGTTTGAACTATTTCTCTTTTCCTTTTGGGTATATAGATATTCATCCAGATGCACAATTACATATATATATATATATATACATATACATATATATATATGCATATATATATACAGAAAGAGAAAGAGAGACAGAAACAGAGAGCAAAAGAGAGAGATAAACAGAGACAGAGAGAAAGAGAGGGAGAGAGGGAAAGAGAGAGGAAGAAAGAGATAAAGAGTGTGAGAAAGAGAGAAAGCAAAAGAGAGAGAGAGATAGACAGATAGATAGCAGAGACAGAGAGGGCAAGTATGTGCTGGAGTGTCTTTTATGAGTAATAATAACAAGGAGGACAATACCGTTGGATTGTGGAATAAGTAGAGGAAAATGCAAAATTAGGAAGGCACAAGGGAGGAGGGGCAGATTAAGGACATTAAAAGACAAATGGAAGGTTTTTTTTAATGTGACTCAGTAGACTTCATTCCTGACTTGGGACTTTCTCTATAAAGCCCCCTCTTAAAAAGGTATCTTTATCTCCCAACTCCCTTTTTTTTTCATTTTTCAATTATATGGCATTTTCCCCCAGTAGAATATAATCTCCCTTTGGGTTAAAACAAATTTTTCCCTTGTATTTGCACTCCTAGAATGTAACACAATATCTGAGACATAACAAGCACTTAGTAAATGTTTGTTGCCTTTTTTCATCTTAATAGATTCCATCTAGTGTTCAAGCATGTCAAATTGTATTTTTTTATCCAAGTTGTTTCATCATCTGTGTTAACTATCCTTCCTGGTTTCATCTACAAATTTGATGAGCATGCTATATATGCCTTTATCTATATAACTGATAAAAAAAATGGTAAACAGCACAAGGCCATATAATCACTATAGCACTCTAGTAGAATGCCTCTTGTGATGTAGAATTCCCTATCTGCTCTAGCAGCCTAAAATATTTTTGGTAGCTCTAAATAATAGAAAGTTTTCTTGTTATTATTTCTAACCCCTTTATTTTGAGCCAAAATCACCTCTTTTTTCAGATAGAAATTCAATTGTACATCTTAGGAACTTCATGCTTAATGTGAGTCAGCAATGTAATATGGAAACCAAGGAAATTAATATGATTTTAGGCAATATTGAAAAGCATAGTAACTAAGAATAAGTAGATGACAGGACCATTGTATTCTACTTTTATTAGAACAAAATTGAGATATTGTATCTAGTCCTATATTTTTTTTATTGGTACTTTGCTTTGTACACACTTTGGAAACAGAGAAGAGAGATGAGTATATGTGGAAAGCACTGGAAATATTAGCATAGAGAAGAAAAGGTTTGGGGGAAAATGGGAGTTTCATAGGTATTTTCAAATATAGACTTCAATGGGGAAGATGGATTACACATTTTCTTGGGCATACAGGATATAATTAAGAAGAATGTGTAAAAACTGCAAAGTAATTTTAGGTTTAATGTAAGGATTCCTAATTTAGAATTATCAAAATATGTGATGAGTGCCATGAGAGGGAATGTGTTCTTCAGTTGAGGTCTTCAAGCAAAGATAGATGGCTTTCTACATAGTATATTAAAATGAAATTCATTTTACATACTATTTGGACTAGATGATCACTGAAGCATCTCCTACATCTTAAATTCAATGATTCTGTGATCATTTATGCTTTTGTCTTTTATGACAAAACACAGAAAACCCAATTGTTCTCCTACATATCAAAATTTCAAATTCTCTTCTTTAAATTAAACAACTTCACTTCCTTACACTAAACTTTGTGTGACATAGTTTTCATAACTTTCAATATATTAGTTACCTTCTTCTACTCCCTTAACCTGTGGTTTCAAAACTATATACAATATTCTATATGTATTTGGACCAATCAGATCAACATATAATTGGCCTTTTACTGCCTTCATGTTTATCACCATCTCTCAATGCAAACTAAGATTGCATTAGCTTTGATTGACTAATTGACTAACAACTAACATTGTTGACTAATGTTGAATTCAAAATCTCCAAAAAGAAAAAAAAAAGACTACTGGAGAACATTGCATGGAATCACAATAATCCCAGCCCAACATGTTTAAACAAGTTGTTGATTCTGAAAATTGGGAAATGGATACAGGTAAACATATTAACTATCACTATTGCTTAGGTAATTTTAACAGATGGGAAATAGTCACCACAATGAAAAGATGGAAAAATACCAGCAACTGTCTCAGCTAACAAATGTTTAGTCTCCTTGCCAAGCACAAAGAAATGGCAGCCAAAGGCAACAGCAGTTTAGAGTACAAGTTGATTTGCAAAATATTACGAAGAAGGATGACAGAAGATCACAGTGTTACCTAGCAGAACAATGAAAAGCATTTGAAAAGAAAATGAGTTTCAGAAAGCTTGGCATGATACCCAAATAAACCATATTACTCTAAGACCATTGGGAAAGAAAACCAAAAGAAAGAAGACAAAAAGGAATGAAATGGACTAGGTCAGCTTTTAAAAATAATGTTAATCTATTCTTATTATCATCAATAATGGAACCACCACATTTGAGCAATCACCTCAGTATTTATTTGTGATAAAGTGTCAATAGCACAGTGATAATGACAGGAAAAATAGTTCAAATGCATATTCACAGGAAAACTCATTATGTTTGGCAACATAATTTTAAAAGCAATTAAAGATTTATCAAGGAAATATATCAATGGCTGAAGACTCTAAAAATGGAGTAAGATGAAAAGAATTTATTTTACCAAAAACAAAAATGAAGCATTAGAGAAACATAAAATCCTACTGATACATACTTACCTGCTTTATTAAATCTTCATGAGAATTGTCTATACAAATATTATGTCTCAAATGAAAACATGGTAAGAAAATAGACCTTTGTTATCTCATAGCAAATGACATTTTATAGCCAAACAATTAATGAGAGTTATGTAAAAATAAAAGATCTGCGCTGCTTTTTTGTTGATTTATAAAATATTTGACCCCATAACTCAAAATACAGCCTTGAAGGTACTATTCAAAGTGACTCTCACTTAGACACTACAATTATACAAGACTTTATGAAAGATTGAACTACAGGAGATGCTGTTCAAGTATCTGCTAAGTGCTGACATGAAATGAAGTATTTAAAAAGAGCTAAACCTTTTTCACAGATTTTCTTCAGTCTAAAGACATGAGATATTTATTCTGGTTTCAGCACAATAAGGAATACTTATGGGGAATTACCTTTTCCAAACTTTCTTACTTCCAGATGACATGTTGAGGCTTGGAACACCATTAAGACTTCATAAATGAAGTCCAGAGGAATTAAAAAGTAATTTGTTGTAGATATTCACGCTGGAAAAATAAAGTGGATTATCAATGTTAATTCCTCAAACCTTTAAATGCAATTGGACAGGCAGTCATTAATAAAACTCATTAATTTGTATTGTTTATGCAAGTATGATAAATCAATAATGGGTTTGAAATTGAGTAGAAAATCATATTGGAAAGCATTTGGGAAATTTTGTAGTATTATGAATGATCCTAACTTCAGCAATGTTTATTGCTGAAGAAACACTCGTCTTCAATATCAATATTTCCCAGGTACTACTAAAAGGCCATGTAACATGGAACATAGAACTCAGAAGAATTAAAATAAAAATAGCAATAACTAGCATTAATATATCACCTACTATGTACCAGATATAATACTTTTTATAAACAATATCTCATTTGTTCCTCATAAAAACCCAAGAAGATAATTGTCATTATTATCTCTGTTTTATAATAGGAGAAACTGAGACAGAAGGTAAATAATTTGCCCAAGATTATGCAGTTAGTAAGTCTGAGGTTAGGTTTGAACTCAAATATTCCTGACTCTAGTCCCACAGCAGTTATAAATAACGAAGAGAGCAGTAAGAAGACACGTGGTGAGCAAAAGCAGTTTGCAATATGTTGCCAACAATTATATATGTCTACTTTATCCTAATAACCACTGAGGGAATTCACTTAAGTTCTATTCTGCTTAATTCAATTAATTTGAATATATAATTATTAATACTTTTTGCAAGTAAGACACCATACTACACACAAAGACAAAAATGAAACAGTCCCTAAAATCAAGGAGCTCATATTCTTACAGAAATATAAAGTCATAAGCAAATACAAAATATATATTAAATAATGCAAAATAATCACAATAATTAATTGGTGGATCAGAAAAGGCATCCTAGAAAAGTCAGTTCCTGAGATATAATTTGAAGAAATCTAGGGATCATATTAGGAAAAAATGAGTTGGGCTTTCATTCCAGGCAGAAGAAACAATTTACTATATGGTATGTCCTAAAGTGAGAAATGATAAATCATTTATGTAGAAGAACTAGTGAACAAGGAAGTAATAAGAAAGTGGAACACAGAATGAGCAGGGTAGAAAAGGATAGACAGAATGGGAATATTAGACTGAGAAACAAATATTGGATCCACATTTAATAGAGGAAAATGTGAGTTTAGTAAAAGGGACTGCAAAGGACTGGTCAGAAAAAATAGAATGAGAGTGAACAAAGAACAATAGCATGAAAATGAAAAGATTTTACACAGGAGAAAAAGATTGGGGGTAAAGATTCCATATTATTATAAGGTACAGAGAAGTCACATAAAATTAATTAAGATTCAGAAAATACTATAAGATATAGCAGTTATGAAATTGTTGGCAACATTGGAGAAAGAAATTTAAGTCAAGAACAGAGTACAGGGAACCAGATTGCAATCAATTGACTGATATTGAGATAATTCTGTATGTTCACCAGCTGCATGAAGGCTTACATTGATGCCTGCATTTTGTTTTTAATCTATTTTAAAATAATAAGCCAAGTTCAATATCATATTACTGTCATAATTGTAATGTGTTACCATAAGATGTGGTTCCCAATTAGAGTTTAAAGAGATTTATTTTTACAGCACAGTAAGTGAAATCTACAATATCATAGACTCAATAAGTTATAAATCTATTTTTAAAAGTATATTAAAATATGTTCACGGATGTTTTAAGACATTCTAAAATTCCCTTTGTGATAGCCTGGCTTTTATAGGTTGTTTGAAATATTCCTCCAATTATGTTTAAGGATACTTGAACATTCTGTTTTATTAATGTTTATAATCTAGCTATGTCTACAATTTTAATCCTGTCAATTTAAAAACAATTATATTTTATTTCTTAAACCCTTTGTTAGTTTCTTTCCAAAATTAGCAATGAATTTAAATATTATGGAGGGAATTAAAATTAAAATAATGAAGACCTGGATTCAAATATTTCCCAGGAACTCATTAGCTGTGACATAAAATATTCATTTTCCTCATCTATAAAATTAGGATATTAATCATTTAAAATTTGCCTCAAAGGATTCCAATGAGGCTGAAATGAGATAATATATCTAGAAAGAATTATTCAAATATTATTTATTATATTTAGGTGGGATACTATGATTTTCCAAAAAGTCTTATCTAAGAACCTCATACTTGAAGGATTTTTTTGAATTAAATGCTTTTTGCAGATATTCAGAGCTGGAATCACTGACAGGAATGTTTGTGATTGTTATTGTTCAGTTGTGTCTGACTATTTGTGTCCTCCTTTGGGGCTTTCTTGGAAAAAGTGCTGGAGTGGTTTGTCATTTCATTCTGCAGCACCTTTTACAGATGAAGAAAAAAAAAGGCAAACAGGGTTAAGTGACTTTCCCAGATTCACATAATTAGTAAGTGTCTGAGACTAGATTTGAATTAAAAAAGATGTCTTTCTGATACCAGATCTTGCACTGTGTCCACTGAGCTACCCAATAACAGATATATTATGTACAGGTATATAATAACTCATATGCTTAGTACAGTTATCTTTTATTTTTTTTAAATAATAAGAATGAGTCACTTCACCAATCAGAGTTTAAGATAATTTTGCCACTAGAGTCCAATGAATAATTAGGCAGAAAATTGTCCTTAAAGAATAGGCTTCTTTTTTATTAATTTTATTAAATGTTATTGTTTTCCTAATACATACAAAAACAATTTTAACATTCATTTAAAATTTTTTGAGTTCTAAATTTTCCCCTTTACTCTCTCTTCCTTGAGAAGGCAATTTCATACAGATTGTACATGTGTGGTTATACATATTAGCTATATTGAAAAAGAAACAGACAAAAAGCAATAAAAATGGAAAAATATGCTTCAAATTGCATTCAGCTTTATCCATTCTTTGTCTGGTGGTATATAGCATTTTTCATCCATAGTCCTTCAAAATTGCTGAGAATAGCTAAGTCATTGTACAATATTGGTGTTATTGTATGCTGTATTCTCCTGGTTCTGTTCACTTCACTTTGCATCAGTTCATACAAGTGTTTCCAGGATTTTTCTGAAAGCATCCTATTCATTATTTCTTACAGCATAAAAGTTTTTCATCATAATCACAAGGATAGATTCTAGGAAGATGGTGGAGTACATCAGCAAATTCTGAGCTTTCCCTATTCTCTCTCCTCCCAAAAATTGTGCCTCAAGTTGAACAGAGACCACATAAAAAACAAATAAAACTTGGAGCAGAGCAGGGATACTAGGACAAGCCAAAAAAAACCAGAAGACTCTAGACAGAGGTTTAATCCTTATGATGTATAAACATTTCCAGGTTAGCGCCACAGAAACAACAAGCATGGAGCCATGTGGCTAACTGGGTTAGGAGATAGCTTCAGCCCCAACCACCGGAATTTCTACTTCTTGAGAAGATGGAAAGTCAAGGGCCTGAGTTCTGGAATATTGAGGAAACCTCAGCTGATAAGGAAAATCAGGCCCAGCTATCATTTATTATTGTGTATTGTATATCTAATCTTTTCTGTTGATCCCCCACTATCTTGGTCAGTACTAAATTGTTTTGTTGATTACCATTTTGTAATACAATTTGAGATCTGGTAGACCAGAGTCTTGTTGTTGCTGTCTGTCCTTCCTTCTCAGTGGACCATAGCAATAGAAAGGTGATGCCATGACATTCAAGTGAATTGAATTAAATGAGGGAGACTGTGTAAATAACCAGTATTACTTTTTCTCTCTCCTCTGGAGCCATCTCTGGAGATGGACCTGGATTCAGTGGGAGAACTTGGTTATTTAAAGTTAAAGTCCTTCCAAGATCTCCATTTGGCCAAGACAACAACCCATTCATTGAGCAAGGCTATGTAAGAAATGAAGGGGAAAATGGTCTATTTTACCAAGACAAAAAAAATCAATCTAGGAAGGGGAGACCCATAGGTTTTGTGGTCAAAACAGAAACAATTACTATTTACACTTATGACTAAATAATTCTTGGGCTGGAGCCTATTATTACTGGCCATTCAATGGGAGCCATAGTAATTTGGGTTTAATGCATAGTCCTAAAGAGACAAATTGAGTCAATAAACCCCAAGAGTCTATTAGGCTGCTAGACCTTCTTCTTTCACATTTACCCTCATTGATCCCATTGATATGCTCAATCTTTTGTTCTTCAGGAGTAATTTTGTTATTTTTGGTGCTTTTTTATTACTTTGATAAAGATTAGGCTCCTACTAAACCTAGGACAGTATTGAATGCTCATTTTCATTTGACTCATGACTCATCTTGATGCAGAAATGTTAATTGTCTTCAAAAGTTAACAAAGGGCCCATTGCTTGCTGTTTGTATTAAATAAACTAATTTGAAGCAAATGGACATTGATTAAATTAACAGATACTGCTGCCTGCAAAATCTGAGTCAGTTCTAGTGACACATCAGGGTTTTCCCTTTCCACAAATATTTGGAGGTGGGTGTCAGAGGCCAACCTAAGCTTATTCTATTTGTCAGAGGGGAGTGTGCAGAAGCATTATTGAAACTTTCCATCTTATGAAGTGAATCACTTATTTGATCCAATATTACAACTTCAGAGATATTAAAGTTTCTCTAGTGCCCAGTTTTATTCAACATCTATGAGTTTATTTTTATTGCTTCCAGAATGCTTGGCTTCCCCAATTGATCCTTTTTTTGGTAACATTTGCTGACAATGATTGAGAATCAGGCAAATCTCTCCTTGATCTAAATCCAAACCCACTAGGATTTGGCAAATCCAAGCAATCCATACAGAGCTGTATCATCCCATTGAAGTATCCTGATCTATCACCTTTAGCTGTACATGAGTTCATGAATTAGCTTTAAAAAAAATTGGTCTAACGGGTTTGTATTTTTAGTGGAATTTATTTCTCACAATTTGCATAACCTTATAGAGTACATTTGAAATTTACACACAAGTCCTGCCTCCATACAATCAAGTTTCTAGACCTTGCAAGTAAGTGAACCAAAGTGGACATGACAATACTGCTTGTCAGCATTCAATGTCAGGCATACCTCATGTAATTCAATGTTTAACAGGGGATTTTGAGCCTTGGTCTTTGTGGCTGATTAACCAAGTGAACTTGGGCAAGTCCCTATTTCTCAATTGTATCACTAAAAATGAGAAAATAATGCTGACAAATCTTTTAATTAATCAATAAATGTTATATTTATTAAACATTTACTAGTGCCACTAGCTAGTGGCACAGTGGATAGAGTGGACAAGTCACTTAATTTTATTTGCCTCAGTTTCCTTACCTATAAAAGGAGTTAGGGAAGGAAATGGCAAACCAATCCAGTATCATTGTCAAAGATTAGGACATGCCAAAAAAATGACTGGACAACAAGAAAAAAAATATATATATATATATGGGAAATCCTATAAAAGTCACGTAGTTCCTGCAGAATTCAGGGTAATGTCTAGAAAACAATGAGGCACTAAAGGTGAATGTCAAAGGAGGTCATTGTCAAGTGACTGAATTCTCAATAAATCTTTTCATCTTAAAGCCATAATTAGTGTCTACACTGATGTCCTTGAAGACATTTTTCAGTGTCTATATAATCCTTTTTCAATGGTGATGTTGTGTTTTCTTCATTCTCCTTATAGGCAAATTGAGATTTCAAGAATTTCCTTTCAGTGAAACAGACTATCCTCAGGATGATAAAGTAGGTTAAAACAAAATCGATGTTAATACAGCTAGGCAAGTTAAAAAGCATAAAACTGGCACAAAATAAGTACTTAATAAATGTTTATTGGTTGACCAAAAAAAAGAAATAGAAAAAAGAAAAGAAAAGAAAAAAAAACAAAGGCACAGAAATAACTTCTGAGACATCTGCTTCTGAAACATTATTGATTAATATGAATAAAAGTGTGCTTTGAACATAGTAGGTGTTTAATCCATGTTAATTAACTTAAATTTGGTTTTTAAAAAGAAGATCAAAGATGAAGACATCTTTCAATAGTTAATTAGCTTGATCAGATGTAGTAATTCAGGCTCTATGACTCAGCTTAAGTATTTGGAAAGGGTGGCAGAGATAAGACTAATCTAAATTTGGAAATACCAGATCAATAACTGGCAAATTACACCTTGCAGGCAAAATTCATTCCACTTCCTATTTTTGTACAGCCCATGAAAATTTTTTATATTTGAATACTGTTTTGCTGTTTTTATCTTGAGTCTAAATAAGTAAAATTTTAAAGGAATTAAGTTGGCTTCCTTTAAATTGTACCAGCATTCAAATGCCAGTATATGCCATATGTTTCAAAGGTGATATAGAACATGACTTTTGTTTTATATCTATATATTTGCTCTGCACAGCAGAATCCATGAGTCTTTTAATTGGAAAGAACCTGGGAAGATATCAGTTGCAACCCAAACCTGACCAGAAATGCTTTCAACAATACCAGTAACAAGTGGTTACTCAACTTTGTCTTGAGAATTCCCGACTAGTGATAAAGTATTACTCTCTTTTGTTAGCTTTAAATGTTAAAAACTTTATCTCAGGAAAAGTTAATGATGAATGTTGGAGGGGATGTGGGAGGGCTGGGACACTGATGCATTGTTGGTGGAGCTGTGAATGGATACAGCCATTCTGGAGAGCAATTTGGAGCTATGCTCAAAAAGTTATCAAACTGTGCATACCCTTTGACCCAGCAGCATTTCTATTGGGCTTATATACCAAAGAAATCATAAAGGAAGGAAAGGGCCCCACATGTGCAAAAATGTTTGTGGCAGCCCTTTTTGTAGTGGCTAGAAACTGGAAATTGAATAGATGCCCTTCAGTTAGAGAATGGCTGAATAAATTATGGTATATGAATATTATGGAATATTTTTGTTCTGTAATAAATGACCAGCAGGACGATTTCAGAGAGGCCTGGAGAGACTTGCATGAACTGATGCTGAGTGAAATGAGCAGAACCAGGAGATCATTATACACGGCAATAACAATACCATATGAAGATCAATTTTGATGGACATGGCTCTCTTCAACAATGAAATGTTTCAAACCACCTCCTGTTGTTCACTGAAGAAAGCCATATACACCCAGAGAGAGGGATGTGAAATGTGGACCACAATATAACATTCTCATACTTCTTGATTGATGTTTGCTTACATTGTGTTTCCTTTATCTGATATGTCTTTTGTGTAGATAAGATTTTTCTTGCACAACAATGATGTTTGGAAATATGTATACATATATTCGATTTACCAATATTTTAACATAATTAACATGTAGTGGATACCCTGCCATCTAGGGGAGGGGTGGGGAGTTGAGGGGAAAAATTTGTATCAGAAACCTATGTAAGGGTTAATGTTGAAGAATTACCCACACATATGTTATACAAATAAAATAAAATAACTTTATCTCTATATCAAGTCTAAATTTACCTCTATGCAACTCTTAACCTGGTACAGGATCATATGAATTAATATGATTGGAGAGAAGAACCAGGTTTTAGTTCTTTCTGTTCTTTTGGTTCTAATTATATGTAATTAATTATACAATGGACCATCATTCATATCCTTCCAAGGTAACCACCGTAGTATCCAATTCAGTAATCAGTTCTTCTTTATGGCTAAGAGTTAAATGTAGAACAGTTGATCTCCATCTTTTCTTCATATTTTGCCAAAAGAATAATAAAATTACAAAATCTTAGAATTAGAACAAGGCCCAGAGGCCATCAAAACACTCATATACAAACACACACACACAGACATACACACATACACACACACACATTATATAGGGTGGCTAAATAGCCACATTATTTCATAGAACTAGAAAAAATAATAACAAAATTCATCTGGTGGAAGAAATGGTCAAGAATATCAAGGGACTAACAAAAATCCTTAGCATCACCAAACCTAAAACTTTATTATAAAGCAGCAGTAATCAAACCATTTGGTAATGACTAAGAAATAGAGTGGTGGATCAGTGGAATAGATTAGATACACAAGACTCAATAAGCAAGACCTATGGTAGTCTAGTATTTGATAAATCCCCAAATTTCAACCTCTGGAATAAGAATTCACTATTTGACAAAAATTGCTAGGAAAACATGAAACTCGGTATAGAACTACATCTCATGCCCCATACCAAAATAAGTTCAAAATGGATGCGTGATTTGGACATAAACGATGATACCGTAAACAAATTAGTAGAACAAGGGATAATTTACCTATCAGATCATTGGATAACAGAGGAATTTATGACCAAAGAACTAGAGAACATTACAAAAGGCAAAATGTACAACTCTGATTATATCAAATTAAAAAGTTTTAGCAGAAATAAGACTAACAGAAACAAAACTAAAAAAGGAAGTACAAATCTGGGAAACAAATCTTTACTGCCAGTATTTCTGATAAAGGTCCAATTCTAAAATATCTAAAAAACTATGTGTGAATACACACCATTCCCCAATTGACAAATTGGATATGAATAGACAATTTCAGATGACGAAATTAAGGCCATGTATAGTTATATGAAAAAAAAATGCCCTAAATCACTATTGATTAGAGAAATGTAAATTAAAACTACTCTGAGGTACCACTTCACATCTCTCAGATTGACTAAGATAACATGAAAAGATAATGATAAATGTTGGAAAGGGTGTGGGAAAACTGGAGCATAATGCATTGTTGGTGGATTTGTGAAATGATACAGCCATTCTGGAGAACAGTCTGGAACTATGCCCAAAGGGCAATAAAACTGTGCATACCCTTTGACCTAGCAGTGCCATTGCTGGATTTATATCTCAAGGAAATCATAAAGGAGGGAAAAGGACCCACATGTACAAAAATGTTGGAGCAGCTCTTTTTTGAAAGGAGTGGATGCCCATCAATTAGGAAATGGCTGAACAAGTTGTGGTATATGAAGGTAATGGAATATTATTGTTCTATTAAAAAATGATTAACAAGCTGATTATAGAAGAACTTGGAAAGATTTGCATGAATTGATGCTGAGCAAAACAAGCAGAACCAGGAACACATTGTATACAATAATAGCAAGAATATGCAATGATCAACTATGAATGGTTTGATTCTTTTCAGTGGTTCAGTGATCCAAAGTAATCCCAATAGACTTTGGACAGAAAATACCATCTGCAACCAGGAAAAGGACTAAGGAGACTGAATGTAAATCAGCACATGCTATGTTCACTTCTTTTTTTTCTGTTTTTGTTTTATTTTGTTTTATCTCTCCCATGGTTTTTCCCTTTTGATATGATTTTTTTCTATCCCAAAACAATTCATTAAACAATGTGTATTTAAAATAAATAAACTTAAAAAAAAGAAAAAGAAAAAGACTTCTTGTGGGATTTTTGCTGAGACCTGGAAAAAAACAAAACAAAACAAAACAACAACAACAACAACAACAACAACAACAACAACAACAACAACAA
>JAJPUD010008942.1:57456-77353 GCA_023553655.1 Myrmecobius fasciatus | reverse complement strand
CAATGACTATAGCAATTTAGTGTTTGATAAACCCAAAGACCCCAGCTTTTGGAATAAAAACTCACTATTTGACAAAAACTGCTGGGAAAATTGGAAACTAGTATGGAAGAAACTAGGCATAGACCCACACCTAACACTGTATACCAAGATAAGGTCGAAATGGATTCATGATCTAGACATAAAGGATGATATTACAAATTAGAAGAATGTAGAATGATTTACCTTTCAGATCTATGGAGGAGGAATTTGTAACCAAAGAAGAACTAGAGATAATTATTAATCAGAAAACAGATACTTTTGACTATATCAAGTTAAAATGTTTTTGTACAAACAAAAGTAATGCAGACAAGATTAGAAGGGAAGCAATAAACTGGGAAAATATTTTTACATTCAAATGCTCTGATAAAGGCCTCATTTCTAAAATATAGAGAATTGACTCAAATATATAAGAATTTAAGCCATTCTCCCATTCATAAATGGTAAAAAGATATGAACAGACAATTTTCAGATGAAGAAATTGAAACTATTTGTAGTCATATGAAAAGGTGCTCCAAATCACTATTGATCAGAGAAATGCTAATTAAGACAACTCTGAGACACCACTGCACACCTGTCAGATTAACTAAGATGACAGGAAAAAGATAATGATGAATGTTGGAGGGGTTGTGGGAAAACTGGAACACTGATACATTGTTGCTGGAACTGTGAATGGATCCAACCATTCTGGGGAGCAATCTGGAACTATACTCAAAGAATTATCAAACTGTGCATACCCTTTGTCCCAGGAGTGTTTCTATTTTCTACTGGGCCTATATCCCAAAGATATCTTAAAGGAAGGAAAGAGACCCACATGTACAAAAATGTTTGTGGCAGCCCTTTTTGTAGTGGCAGGAAACTGGAAACTGAATGGATGCCCAACAATTGGAGAATGGCTGAATAAATTATGGTATATGAATGTTATGGAATATTATTGTTCTGTAAGAAATGACCAACAGGATGATTTCAGAGAAGCCTGGAGAGACTTACATGAGCTGATGCTAGGATAAATGAGCAGAATCAGGAGATCATTATACACAGCAACAAGACTATACGATGATCAGTTCTGATGGACATGGTTCTCTTCAACAATGATGAGTTTCAAACCAGTTCCTATTGTTCAGCGATGAAGATAGTCATACACATCCAGAGAGAGGCCTGTGGGAACTCAGTGTGGACCACAACATTTTAATGCTTTCTGTGAATATTTGCTTCCATTTTGTTTTCCTTCTTAGGTTGTTCTTTATTTTTTTTCTCTTTCTGTATCGGATTTTTCTTGTGCAGTAAGATAATTGTATAGATATGTATACATATATTGGATTTGTCATATAATTTGAGATATTTAACATGTATTAGACTACCTGTCATCTAGGAGTAGGGGTGGGGGGAAGGAGGAGAAAAATTTGGAACACAAAAAAAATTTTTGCAAAGGTCAATATAGAAAAATCAAAATCACTCATATTCTTTAAATAAAAAGCTTTAATTAACCTATATATATATGTATATTTATACATACACACATATAGACATACACACACACACACATATATATATATGTATATATGTATATCTCCCCATACAACAATTAGAATCATTCAAATTTTTGCAAAATAACATTTGTGACACTTTGGTTCATGTTACTGAAATAAAATACTCTCTGTGTAAATCAACTTAGTTTTTTGTGAGGTCAACTTCATCCCATATCCTACATGACATCACAGACATTATTTGAAATAATGAAGTTTTACGGTAATTAAAGTGGTTATCAGTCCAAATCCATCAATATTTCCAGATAATCACATGTGTATTGAGTACACAATTGAAGCTTGACATTTTTCCTGAAGAGATGATATAGTGAAGTCCAAATGCTTTAAGGACACAAATATATTTACTGTCTCCTGGACTTATAATATCCTGTCCTACCTCTATTTGGTAAAAGAGAGAATACAGGCTTTTATTATCTAATTCATAATTCAAATGCTTTATGCAATAGGTCATTTTGTGACAATTGTGGATTTATTTTTTTTTGTTTTTGTAAAACAGGGTTAGAGCATAATCAATGTTTTTAGCTTGATAGTTAATGCTTGCTTGGCATAATTTGCATATTACTTTCTTTAGAAACAGAAAAAAAAACCTAGTCCCAATTGAATATGAGGATTGCTGCCACATTCAATATTGAAAGTTCTGTTATCTTTTAGAGGAGGGCAAGTGTTAAGAAATATTAAAAAAAAGTTCATAACAGCAAATATTGTCACTGTAGGCTAGAGGGCAAATTTGAAATAATTATATCTTGCTTTTGATTTATTACTCCACAAATGTAAATCTATTTATCTGAATTTTATTCAGTGAGTACAAAATACCAAAAATAGCTCAGTGTGATTTTTACAAAGCCTAAATCCATGTCACACTATTGTATCTAACACCTAATCACTAGGGATTAAATGTTTTTGACATCCTTAGGTAGAAGATAATGAGAGGAAAATTAATTCATATTCTTTTTCTCCTATTCTTTCTCCTACTTCCTTTCTTCCTCCTTTCTCTTCTTCCTTTAAATCAATCAACTAGTATTTGGTATTTAATAAGTAAGTGTCCCACACTAGGTAATGTAGATGGTTGTTCTGTCTTTTCAATCGTGTCTGAGGTTTTACTGTTAAAAGTATTGAAGTGATCTGCCATTTCCTTCTTTATTCCTTTTATAGATGAGGAAAGTGAGGCAAACAGTATTAAATGACTTTCCCAGGGCAACAAAGCTAGAAAAATGTCTGAGGCTAGATTTAAATTCAGCAAAACAAGTCCTTCTTGACTCTCTGTCCTCTATTACTTTATCCATTCTGCCACTTGGATTTGAATACAAAAGTGAGATTTCCCGCCATTAAGGAGTTTTCATTCTACTATGGAAATAGGATAATTGGTTGCTCTCTCTTTAACTTTCCTGCCTTTTTTTCTCTCTTTTGTCTTCTCCTTTCATCCCGTCCTCTACTCTTTTTTCTTCTCCTCTTCCTTTTCTCCCTCACTTTTTTTATTCCCTCTCCATTTTTCCCTTTTCTTACCTTTTTCTCTTTCCCTTCTGTCCCTTCTTCTCCTTTCTCTCTTCTTTCTTAATTTCCTAGTTTTCCTTCTTTCCATTGCCCCCTCTCCTCTCTTTTCCTTTTACCTCTTTTCTTCATTTTTAATCTTTCTTTTTCCTCCCTTTCCCCCAATTTCTATCTTCCTGGCACCCTTGCAGAGAGAATGGATGGCTCAAAAGACGTACTCATGTATTTGATTACCAACAAGATCTTAAGGTTTCTTGGTTGAGTGATTTTGCAGACTAATGATTACGAGGGTGGTACAGATTATAATAACACATTGGACACCCTGCCAGAGTTCAATAATAATCACTGCTTTTTATTATGTGTCATGAATTTAATTGTAATAATATTGTTAGATCCATCTAGGTTTTATCAACTACGAGGCAGGTATTATAGTTTAACTTGGATGCAACTGATGAGCTGATCAAAACTCAAGTACTGCCCCTTGACAGCAGGCATCTCTTCAAGCACCTAATTATAATGAAATCACTTTGCTATAATAAGTCAACTGAGGAGGGTGAATTTAAAGTGAGTGTTAAGATTTAGAGATGACCTGGATCATGGATGTCTGCCTTATGCCAAGATTTTTTGCCATAGGTCAGATAATATCCAAGAATAGGCATGTAGATATATTCAGAGAATAAATATCAGTCTAAATTCACTATATTTCTCCCCTTGCAAATGTAGCAGCATTACAATACAAGCTCACTTGAAATCATAAGCTCAATTCTATGTAGATTGTAAAGGAACAGCAAGATTCACATATTACTTGTCTGATTTAAAAAGCTTCCGTATTCCACTATGATAATTCTCACTTCAATGGGAAATTTGATAATACTTATCAAAGTTTTGGCACATACAGTTCAGGCTGGGATCATATATGCAAAAATGCCCATAAATAGTTCAAATGTTATGAAATCATTAGAAGAATACAGCAGGCCTTCATTTAACTAGCACATAGATCTTAGGGTTAGTATCATTACAGAATTTGAAGTGGATTGAATGAATGGGAAAAGCTTAGTGGTTTTGTTTGTTTGTTTGTTTTTTTGGTGCGGAGAGAAGCAGATTGGGATCTTTTATCATTCTCTCCCCTCCTTTAACTTGTACTTCCTTAGCTCTTCATTTAAGAAAATTGAAGCTGAATTTGTCAGAATAACATTTTCTCAATTCACTGTCATTTCCCAAACTTAAATTTGATGAGACTTCTGGGCAAAACAGCATTTGATATTATTAGGAGAAGTTCTAATCAAAATATACCATTAAATCAAGTTGAGGTAAAGATTAGTCTGAGGCAGGAGCTATCAACCTTATGCTTCAGCTCTGCTAATAATATGCTATGTAAACTTGAGCAACTTCTCACTTGTAAAATGAGTGTCTAGATGTGTCTTCTACCTTTGATGATAGACATTTAGAGACTTGGGGATCTTAGAGAATCAGATAGCAAACCCCTAATTTTTTCTAGATAGGGAAACTGAAATCTGGAGAACGGTGGTGGTTTGTCAACAGAGGCACATATAATAAATCAAAGAAGCAGGATTTGAATCCAGGTCATCTGAGTCCATTTCTCAAGAGAGAGAGAGAGAGAGAGAGAGGTCAAATGAAAAAAATATTTAGCCCAGAAAGATGATAATTCAGGACAGATACTACCCTTGCTTTCAAATATTTGAAGGGTTTTCACGTGGAAGAAACATGATTCATTGTTGTTGAATTCAGAACTAGGAGAAATGGTAGAATTTCCCTAAAACCAGACCTGAATTATAAGCAAGGGAAAATATAATAGCAACTTTATACATAACCTAACAATTTGATCTATTCCCTAATGCCCTGGATTTCCTCAAAAAATAATGAAATATTTTCAGTGGAAGCTAGATGTTTACTTACTGGGGATTTGAAGGTGGTATTCATATTGTGAGAGAGCTTATATTAGATGACCTCTGAAGTCCCTGATGATTCTAAGATCTAATCATAGTTTAACTTAACAGTATTTTATTTTTTTCCAAATATATGTAAAGATAGGTTGAGCATTCAATTTTGTAAGATTTTGAGTTCCAGACTTTTCTCCCTCCTTTTCTTACCTCCTTCCTACTGAACACAATCAGTAATCTGATCCAGGTTATACATGTACAATCATTTTAAACATATTTTCATATTAACCATGTTGTGAAAAAAAACCACAACAAAAGAAAAAAATCACAAGAGAGGGAAAAAAGGATGAAAATAGTATACTTTGGACTTCATTCAATCTCTATAGTTCTTTTTCTGGATGCAGACAGCATTTTCCATCCCAAGTATATTGGAGTTGCCTTGTATTACCACATTGCTGAGAAGAGCTAAGTCTTTTATAGTTGATCATGACCCAGTTTTACTTTTGCTGTGTACGATGTTATTCTGGTTCTGTTCATTTCATTCAGCATCAGTTCATATAAGTCTTTCCAGACTTTTCTGAAATTAGCTTGTTCATCATTTATTATAGAGACCATTAGTATTTCATTACATCCATAAACCATAACTTATTCAGCCATTCTCCAATTCATAGGTATCTCCAATTCCTTGATACAGTAAAAAAGCTGCTACAAACATTTTTGCATATATAGATCCTGTCCGCTCTTTTATTAGCTTTTTAGGACACAAATCCAGTAATGACACTGGAACAAAGGATATGCAGAGTTTCATAGCTCTTTGGGTATAATTCCAAATTGCTCTCCAGAATGGCTGGAGCAATTCTACTAATAATGCATTAGTGTATTTCCACATATCCTCCAACATTTATCATTATTTTTTCCTGTCATCTTAGCCAATCTGATAGCTGTGAGGTGGCACCTCAAAGTTGCTTTAATTTCTATTTCTTTAATCAATAGTATTTTAGAGCATTTTTTTATCTGAAAATTGTCTTTTCCTACTTTTTGAATATGTATTAATTGGGGATTGACTCATATTCTTATAAACTTGATTCAGTTTTCTATATATTTGAGAAATGAAGCCCTTACAAAAATATTAGCTGAAAAAATGTTTTCCAGCTTTTACTTTTCTTTTTTTTAAAGATTTTATTTTCAAAACATATGCATAGATAGTTTTTAACATTCATCCCTGCAGAACCTTGTGCTCCATTTATTTTCCTCCCTTCCTCTTACTTCCTGACTTAGATGGCATGTAATGCAATATATGTTAAATATGTGCAATTACTCTACACATATTTCCATAATTATTATGCAATAATGTGAAAAGAGCAACTCCCCAAAAAAACAAAGAAAATTTAGACCCAAATTCAACAAGAATTCCTCAGAAGAGTTTTTAAAAAGATGTGAGGTAAAGGAAAAATTTGAAAAAAAAAAAGAAATGAGAGTGATGTAAGAAAATTATAAAAATAAAATTAAAAGCTTGGCAAAAGACTACATGATACAATTAGAAAATATTTTTCACACAAATAAAATTAGGCCTAAATAATGAGGGAAATATCAGTTTTTCATGGGTAGATAGAACTAACATAATAAAAATGCCAAGTCTAGTTAAATGAATTTACTTATTTAGTACCAAACCAATCAAATTATAAAAATATTATTTTTTAAAGCTAGAAAAAAATAACAAAATTCATTAGGAAGAATAAAAATATAAGAATCAATTAAAATGCAAAATAGGGCCTAGACATACTGGATTCAAACTATTTTAAAAATAGCAATCAACAAAACTATTTGGTACTGGTAAAACAATAGAGTTGTTCATTAGTGGAATAGATTAGATATATAAGACACAATAGCCCATAACAATAGTAATCTGCTGTTTGATAAACCCAAAGTCTTCTGCATCTAGGACAAAAACTTACTATTTGACAAAATTGCTAGGAAAACTGGAAAATATTATGGCAGAAAGTCAGCATTGACTGATATTTGACATTATATTCCAAAATAAAGTCAAAATGGGTCTATGATTTAGATATCAAAGGGTGATGCCAAAAGGAATAGTTTATTTGTCAGATCTATGAAGAAGGGAAGAATTTATGACTAACCCAGAGACAGAGAACATTATGAAATGCAAAATGGATAATTTTGATTGCATTAAATTAAAAAGGTTTTGTACAAAGAAATCTAATGCAACCAAGATTAGAAGAGAAGCAAAAAGCTGGGAAATATTTTTTATAGCCAGTATTTCTGATAAAATTCCCATTTCTAAAATATATAGAGAATGGAGTTAAATTTATAAGAATATAAGTCATTCTCCAATTGACAAATGGTCAAAGGAGATGACCAGAAAATTGAAGAAATTAAATCTCTCTGTAGTCATATAAAATACTCTAAATCACTATTGATTAGAGAAATGCAAGTCAAATTTGTTAATTTGATGGAAAAGGAAAATGACAAATTTTTGAGAGCATGTGTGAACACTGGAATACTTATGCATTGTTGGTGGAGGTAAGAATAGATCTAGTCATTCTGGAGAGCAATTTGGAACTATGACTAAAGGGCTACAAAAACAAGTATATGTATACCCTTTGATTCAGCAATATTATTACTAGATCTGTAACCCAAAGAGATCATAAAAGGGGAAAAAGGATGCACAAGTACAAAAAAATTATAACAGCTCTTTTTGTAGTGGTAAAGAAGTGGAAATCAAGGGAATGGCCGTCAATTAGGGAATGGCTGAACAAATCATGGTATATGAATGTAATGGACAAATATGAATGAATTGTACTATAAGAAATCATGAGCAGGCAGATATCAGAAAAATCTGGAAAGATTTATTTGAATTGATACTGAGTGAAATGAGCAGAAGTAGAACATTGTACACAGTAACAGCAACATTGTGTGATGATCAACTTTGATAGATTTTGCTTTTCTCAGAATTTAAATGATCTAACACAATTTCAAAAGACTTACAATGGAAATTTAGAGAAAGAACTAGGAAGTCTGAATGTAGATTGTAGCATTTTGTTTTTTCTATCTTGTGGTTTTTCCCTTTTGTTCTCATTCTTCTTTCATAATGTGACTAATGTCAGTGAGATGAACTCTTCAATAAAATGGAAGCAGATAGCAGAAGTGATTAACAACTAGAATCGAATAATTTGTGGTTTTACAAGAAATTTACTAGTAACAGAAATACACAAACATTTAAAATAAAAGGCTAAAAACAAGTCTAAAATGCTTTACCTGTATTTAAAAAGGTAAGGATTTGGAGAACAATTGGAACTATATATAACTGATGAGCTATAAGCTATGTATACTCTTTGATGAGTATTACCACCACTAGTTCTATAACACAAGTAGATTTTAAAAAAGATAAAAAGACTTATATATTGAAAATATTCATAGAAGCTATTTTTTTGTGGTGTCAAAAGAATTAGAAATACAGGGACTGCTAGTTAATTGAGGAATGACTGAACAAATTATAACATATGATTGTGATGAAGTACTATTCTATTGTGATATAAGGGGTGATAAGGTGGGTGCTTTCAGAAAAAAAAAAACATGGCAAGACCTATATTAAATGATGCAAAATGAAGTGAGGAGAACCAGGAGATCATAGTGCCAAGAAATAGCAATATTATAATGATGATCTCTGGTGAACAATTTGTTACTCTGACTAATACAATAATCTAACATAACTCCAAGAGACTCATAGGAAAAAATGTTATCTACTTATATAGAGAGAAGTGATGAACTTTGATTGCAAATTAAAGTATAGATTTCTTCCTCTTTTTGTTGCTTTTTTAAAAAAAATCATATGGAATTTTTTTTTCATAATTTCACATACATAATTGATGTATTGTTCACTTTCTCAGTGTGTATAGAAAGGGATTGGAGAAAGGGAGAGAATTCAGATCCCAAAACTTAAAAAGCATTTTTAAAATTAGTTATAACTAAAAAAAATTAAAACAAGATAAATTTTTCAGTTGGTATAAGAAGAGCCAAAGGAGTTTTGAGGAAGGAAGCAAAACTTTGGAAAAATTGTTTTGATGAGAGGGTTGTTAAATCATCTACAGTGAGAATTCCATTGAAATTATGCAACATATTTGTAGCAGTCATTCAGAATCATATCATCATTTCCTCATGTGATTAGAAGAGAAGGCAGTGGAGAATGGGCATAATACAAGACTGGGGCAAATTGTCAACAAGCTTAAAAGAGCAAGGAACTTGAAAGAAGAATAAAGTGTAGAGTTGAAGTTAAGGGACCAAGAAAGGAAGAGAGGAATGTGTATTCAGTGAAAGAGTGATGGTCTGGGAAAGAACTGATGGATGGATTGAGCTATTGAAGATCTGTGTGAGAAGGGAAAAAAAAAAGATTATGGGTTTCAAGACAAATGTATAGGTGAAATGATAGATTGTCATCACATAAAGAAATTTCAAAGCCTATGAATATTAAAGTGAAAAACTTTGGGGTGAGTGCAGTATTAAGAATATGATCATATAGCAAAGGAGGAGTAAAGTTGAGGAATGAGGAAGTTGAGAAGTGGTAAATTATCATATGTGAAGGAATGTGTGATGTAGATTGAAGAAATCTAGTATGATGGCAAGAGTTGAGAGGGAAAAAAGATTGAGTTCAGTATTAACCTTATTGATGGTAAAAACAGTGCTTTGGAGATCAGTAGGAAACAGTTCAAGAATGCTGATTAAGGGATAAATATGGATTGAATGAATTTCAAAGGAAATTACTGAGGAATGGTGGTTGTGGGAATGTCTGGAAGTAGCAATGAGGAATGAAGCTTATTTCAGTTTCCATATTAGACATCAAGGATTTGGGGAATATGATTTAAAATACAACCAATGGTAGAAAAAGCATTCAGTGAGGCTGTCATCAGGAGTCTTAGTGTAAGAAGATAGAAATAGTGAGAGTGCAAAAGATTTAAGAAGAAAACTAGTTATCTATGCACTAGGCATTTCAGAGAGCATAGTGGATTGGGTGATTAGTTTTAGAATGGAACATTGGACTTTAGGTTGAAGAATAAGGTAGTTGAGTTGGGAATAAAGGAGTGGGCAATGGGAGTTAGAAAACATAGTTTGTGTAATGATAGTCATGGGTTAAGAATCACTAACGTATAGACTGCTTTTTTCAGACATTACTCAAAAATTGATCACCAAGTTAGGTACAACAAAAATGATAGGACAGGATAAGAATTGGAAATGATAGAAATTGGTTAGACAAGGGAGTTCAAACCTAATATCTTGGAAGTTTTAGCATCATCAAAGATTAAGGAATACAGAGATTAAGGAAAGAATAAATATATTTTTAATAAAGACAGTCATAAAATAACATTTTGCAATAGTGAGGAAGGGAAGATAATGAAAGAAAAAAAACATGGTAAATATTCTTAGATAAATTTGACATGTAAGTTGAAGGCTACATATATGAGAACAGGGTAGAGAGAGTAACTATGATCTAGATATTAGACACCTTGAAAAACAAGAAAGTGATCTGATGGATGGTAAATTGCTATTATAAAAATTGTGATAGAACAAAACCAACATTTTGAGTGAATTTCAAAGGAAAAAAGATGACTAAGGAACAGCAACAGAAAGAGGTTTTGGAAGTGTTGGTGCAATATCACATGCAGGTAAACTTTTCCTGTTATTGTGTTTCGGAAGACAAAAAAAGGATATCCAGTGGTCATTAATGACTATTTTGGAGAGGGTCAGATTTCCACAAGTTTAAAAAAAATAGAAATAATATGAAGTGAAGGGGTATAGGATGATGTGAATGAATTAACAATATGGAGCAGGTTCCCTAAAATACAACAAAATGGGAAGATAAAGAAAAATATGAGTCATAGATAGAGAATATTGGGGAGATATAGAAGGGGAAAATGTTTGCTTTTGTCCCATCATATTCTATCTTGCATGATATATTTACATATATATTGTATTTTCTCCATTATAGTATAAGTTCCACAAAGGCAAGGACTATATTGTTTTCATTTTAAAACATGGTTTGGGGTTCAGCTATTTAATTTATCACTTGTATGTTGTAAAATGACACACACACATAGTAGGTACATAAAAGATTTGTTGGATTGTATATGTGTTTTTCATATATTTTATTTTTTAATTGCAGATGTCTGCATCAACTTTACATATATTAACATAGATCCTATCAAGAAGCCCTTGTAAATTGAAAACAACATAAGCAAAAAGGAGAAATAAGAATGTTAATATGCCATGCAAGTGAAAAAATCACTATAAATACTTCTTATAACAATGTCATGAAAATAATTACTTAACAATAAGTACAATATCTGCTATTGATAAAATAAACTAATTTTGAATATACTTCCAATGTTATATTAAACACTAAAATAGAAGAGGTTTATGCTTCACTTTATTGATGCATTATTTCATTTGCTAATATAAATTTAAAAAAAACATGCCAGTAAGTGACATAACAGTGAAGAAAAATATAAATCAGATCTGCTTTGGAGTGATACTTTTGGATTATATTAAAATATTTAGGAGTTTTTGAGTGGTTATTTTACTTTTTCTCTTATCTATTTAAGTAAGATACTTCTTTTTAATGCTAGGCATTTTATTGTGATATATGTATTTGAGATTTTGGGCATCACAAAATACAGAAATCAATATTATTCCTATTCTAAATTTGCAGAGTAAAAACTCAGAATTGCAAAATTTAAAAATGAAATTCTCCTATTGCCTTTTATAGAAAAGAAGATTTTTTCAGGCACTTGGATAAAGAATAACATAAGAATATCATCTATTTGTTTCACCATTTGGTATGCTGCCCTTTGCTGATTAAACAAGAAGGTTTAGATATGGTCAAATTCAGCTTTTATGATGACATAGGCAGCCCCTCATCCTTACTTTTACTTCTTTCACTTTGGATTATGTTGCTTCCATTATATTGGAAGTCAAAATATTAACTAAGGACTTCTGGAAGATGGATATAAGATGGCAGAGCATAGAAGCACTCAGCTGAGCTCTCCCAACATTCCCCTTAGAATGATTTTACAATTATGCATCAAATCAAAATCTGGGGTGACAGAGCCAACAAAAGATCAAAATGAGACAATCTTTCAGCCTAGAACAACATAGATGGTGGGAAATAAAGATCAAGGACATGCAGAAAGCTGGCCCAAAACCCATGTGGATGAATTACCAATAGTGGGACTATTGCTACAACAGCAGCAGTGTCAAGAGCTTTTAAACCAGAGATAGTAAAGGAACACAGCAAGTGATTAGAAAGAGATTATAAGTGCTAGATGTGCTGGATGTGCTTCAGATGATATTTGTCAATTCAATTGTTTATATTTACTTTTGTGTCACAGTTCAAGGGAACAGAGGAACACTTTAAGATAAGGGTAAATGGAACTCCTGAGTGATGGCATTCCTCCAGGCCCTAAGAGTTCAAAGAAGTATTATTTCTATTGCCAAGGAAGATGGGGCCTGAAGAGCAGTATCAATTGCTTTCCCAGGGGCCCTTCTTGGCTAGGACAGAGTGCAGAGGAAAACAAAACAAAACAAACAAACAAACAAACAAACAAACAAATAAAAAGCAAGAGATCACCTCTCTATCTGGAACATAACAAGTTCTAAGAAGTGAAAATCTCCAAACCCCAGATTTACCTCTAACGACCATAGTGTGAATCTTGAGACACAGCCTCACCTATTCTTTGCCAGAAAAAGAGACCAACCTTAACATAAAATTCCAAATCAAGAAATAAAGTAGAAAACTGAACAAATGACAAAACAAAGGACAAAAGCCTAGCCATAAAAAGCTACTGTGGTGACAACAAAAAACAAGGCATAATTCAGAAAAGGACAATAAAGTCAAAATAGTTACAAGCAAAACATCAAAGAAAAGTTTGAATTGGACCCAAACACAATAAAAATTTCTGGAAGAGCTTAAAATATTTTTAAAAACCAAATAAACATGGTAGAGTAAAACTTAGGTAAGGAAAGAAAGCAAAGACAATATCATGAAAAGAAAATCAACACCATGGTAGGAGGCACAAAAATGCTGAAGAAAATAAAACCTTAAAAAAACAGAATTAGTGGAAAAAATGTACAACAATTTACTGAAGAAAAGCCCTCTTTAAAAAGCAGAATTGGCCAAATTGAAAAAAAAAAGAGGTACAAAAACTCACTAAAGAAAGTAATTCCTTAAAAATTAGAATTTACTATGTGGAGGCTGATAACTCTATGAGGCATCAAAAACAATATAACAAAGTCAAAAGAAAGAAAAAAAATAGAAGAAAATGTGAAATATCTCATTGGAAAAATAATTGAGCTAGAAAATAGAATGAGGAGAAACAATTTAAGAAGCATAAGAATTACATGAACATCATGATCAAAGAAAAAGTCTAGATATTTCTTCAAACTTTAAAAAAACATACAATTCTTGGCTAATTTGACTGTAGTGTTTACCTGATACTTTTGATATACTTACTATTGAAAATGGCATGAAGAACATTTCAACATTGGCAAAATCCACAAATAGGTGAAAGGTTTGCATTTCTATTACCAGTAATTTCCTCCTTGTTTTTATTTTTTTTTTGTGGTGACAAAAAATTGGAAATTGAGGACATGCCCATCAATTGGGGAATAGATGAGCAACTTGTGGTATACAAATATAATGCAATACTATTGTGCTACAAGAAATGATGAGCAGGCAGATTTCAGAAAAAAAAAAAAAAAAAAACACCCTGGAAAGACTTACAAGAAGTTATTATGAGTGAAGTGAGCAGAAGCAGAACATCGTACAAAGTAATAGCAACATTATCAATGGTCAACTATGATAGACTTATTTTTTCTCAGCAATATGATGATCCAAATCAAGTCCAAAAGACTCATGATGGAAAATGCTATCCAAATTCGGAGAGAGAATTATGGAGTCTAAAAGCATATAAAATTTTTTTCTTCACTTTTCTGATATTTTTCCCTTTTGTTTTGTTTCTTCTTTCATAGCATAACTAATTTAGAAATGTTTAAAAGGATTGTATAACCTATATCATGTATAAGCTATATCAGATTGCTTACTGTCTTTGTGGGGAGGAAAGGGAGGCAGTGAGGGAGAAAAAAGTTGGAACTCAAAATCTTATTAAAAAGTGAATGTTGAAGGATTTTTTTTTTCTCTTTCTAGATCTGATTTTTCTTGTGCGGTAAGATAACTGTGTAGATATGTATACATATATTGGATTTGTCATATAATTTAAAATATTTAACAGGTATTAGACAACCTGTTATCTAGGGGTGGGGGTGGGGGGAAGGAGGGGAAATTTGGAACAAAAAATTTTTTTGCAAAGGACAATGTAGAAAAATCACTCATATGTTCTCTAAATAAAAAGCTTTGATAAAAAAAAACAAAAATAAGTGAATGTTGAAAGGTATCTTTAGATACTTTTAGAACAAATATTTAAAAATAATTTCCTGCTTGAAATGGTCTAGATATGTCACAGGTTGCTTTAGAGATCTTTTGTTTCTGGAATCCCAATGAAAGCTTCAGATCTTGATTGGTGTTATATTTGGGCCTAAGTAAATCACAAATCTGACCTTTGTTAGATTTCTCTTGAGCCACTGAAGAATATTGCTAATTTAATTTAATTTATTTGGTGTATTTCCTTGACACATTTTGAAAGCATGCTTCACCTTCTATGGCACCCTAAATCTCTCCTCATTTCCTTATTCCCCATGTGATTTTTGGTTCTTGGAGGTTAGAAATCTTGTGTAATATCATATTCAAGGAGATACTTACCTTTTTAAGTACTAATAAATGAAAAAAGATGACAAAATATTGATCAAAGGAATTAAGGACTTGGGTTTTAATTCACTTTAATTCAACGCTTATTAAGTAAACATTATGTGCAGAGTACAGTGATCCATTTTAAGAGACATACAAAGTATACACAAAGTGCCTTCCCAGCTTTAGCTTTAAGGAGATTATAGTCCTTTTCTTCCCCCTTCTTGGAAATGTCATCTTTTTTTTTTTTTTTGCTCTAAATGTGGACTCCCCTACCACAATTAAAATACCAAAGAACAGAATTTAGTAAATAGAATTCTCATGATAAAAAGCAACAACAAAAATGCTCATGGTCATTGAATCAGGTAATTGAGAAGTCTGTTATTTGAAAAGTTTAGTACTCAGGATTAAAAATGCAACTCAGAAATGGGAATACACGAATCCCATTAGATAAAGTATTTTAAACACTTAATTTTTGCTTCCTTCCCTTCTTCTATGACTCTGTGATGGTTGTGGTGCTCAGTTTTTCTGTTTGCTAGACAGCTTGGTGATGTTGCTGTAGTTTTTATAAATCTTAATATGCTTTGCAGAAGTAAAGGATGGCATAATTTATCACAGTTGAAAATGCATTTTGTTCAATGACAGTATAATTAGACATTCTTTTCAGCAGACACATTAAATATATACTTATGCATTAGAGCTCCTGCACCATGGATCACTTTTGTTGATTTATTCTTTATCTTTGGATTCTTGCCTGCTGATAGCCATATAAAAACACACTTCTATATATATATATATATATATATATATATTAAAAAAGCAAAGAAAAACTTCCATATGATAATATATGTAGATATGTTTGTATAACATGCATATATACACACATTCATGTGTTGTATATATATATATATGTATGCACACATACACTTAGCATTTGAAAACAAAATACACAGTGGCTCTAATTTTCCTATCTCAGTAAATATTAATTATGCAGTGATCAAAATAATTTCTCATGCATAATGCTGACCTCATTCACTAGAGGGCAACAAAACCTCAGCTTAAGGAACATCCACCTTCTGCTTTCAATGACAGGCAACATTTAATAAGATGCTGCATGGATTTTATAATGAATACCCTATTAATTTTACATAAGTGCAAAGTTACTTCTGTAAATCCAGTTAGGCTTTTGAATATACATGATCTGAGCTTCTCAACAGGTGCCAGGGATACTTATTCTAGTCATTGCTGCCACTCTGGTGGCCCTATCAGTAGGTGTGTTCATTTGCGTGTGCATTATTGTTTGAATGAAGTTATCCTATTGAGTTCCATTTCACAAAGCCCCCTTGGAATGGTATACCACCTTTGCAGATGAAAACGATTGGATTTATCCACAGATCACAAAGCTAGTACTGTTCAAAAGACTTACATTGTACAGGAAGAAAATCTCCTGTTTTCTTGACTGGGATTTCTTTTTGATCATGTGTTTTTAGATGCCTCTTATAGTCTTACCTTTCTTATTCCTGCCTCTGAAGCATGTAGATTTTTAGAGAGCAGGTGTCCTCTTAGCAAGACTATATTGGAATCCTTCCTTGGCAGTCTGGGATATTTATTGGGAAATCCAAAAATGAGTTGATCTTATCCTTGCCAAAAAATGTTTGAAGCTAATTAGTTTACTACTAGAGCTTATATTGATTTCACTAATGGAATTTTTAAAAGTTCACTTGACATAGCACAAATATACTACAGGATCATCTTTCTAGATTGTAAAGGAGAAGTGATGCTTGTTTTGGTCTGTTGAGAAGAGCTTTATAAATGCTGAGAGATTTATTTCACAGACCCAACCAATTGAAAATAATTATATAAAATTTTTCTATGTTCATAGATATGTCCAAAATATCAGCAAATATTTTGGAAATGAAACAGAGCTTCAGTTTTTGAGTATCTTGGTAGAATCCTCCCTTTTACTGACAAAGACCCATTTTAGTTCCTTTTATAATAACTTTTTCAGGTTGAGATGACTAAAAAATGATTTTCCTTTCTAGCTGAAGCATGTCATTCTACAAACACCTTGGCTCAGCATTTCTAGGTTAGCTTCTGGATACAGGCCTGGCCTTTTTTTCCTCTCTTTCCTTGAAAATGAGTACTTTCTAAGAGTTGTTTGAATGTGGAGAATTGTATTGTTTTACAGTAGGAAAGGACAGAGTGGGGGCAATGACAAATAAATGCATTTTTCTATTATACAGTTGACAGGCCTTTGGGACATAAAGTCAAAAAAAAGTGCAAATTTGAAATATGTTTATAGCTCCAAGGGCTATTTCCAATGTGAACTTAGTGTCCTTATGCTCAAAGTACTTAATTATCTGTCTTTGCTGAATCTGGTGAAGTCTCTCAGATACCCATTGGTGTCTTTTCTCTTTCCCTTTTTTCCAGGAAGTGTCAGCCAGCCAGTCAGTCAGTCGGTCAACAAGCATTTATTAAGTGTTTTCTATGTGCCAGATGAATGTTTTGCAAACAGTCGCAATGGCAGTAATGGGTGAACAGGTTTCTGGTGCCCTCATCTCAGCTTGAATGCCTTGTTAACGTGTCTACCTCCTCCCCAAACAGTGCAGAAGACAGGGCCCCTAACCACTGAAGTATTTAACAATTTCCTTTGAAATGTAACTCATTATACAAAGCAGAACTAAATAAAAAATACTCCAGAGAGGGAACAGATTGTTAGATATAGATTAGATGTGGAACCTAATCTTTCACAAGCATTAAATATTTAACATAATCACACCACAGGTGACAAGAAGACGTCTGCATTGTTTAATTAGACTTAATTAAACATAAGGAAAAAGATCTAATAATAATTTAGGTCAAGATTTAAAATTGATTATAAAACCTCCCCCTCTGAAGTACCTTTGTATTACATAACTCTGTCTCTTCCCTTTGTTAACTAGAGAGTCAGTGTGTAAGGGTTCAAACCTTGGGTAAAATTTGATTGGACCACTGGAGATCCCACAAGCTTAAATCAGTTGGTTGAAGATCAACTGACTTGTAGTTGAAAATATGTAGTTATAGTCAATAATAATAACAATAGATATTCAAATTTTATTCTAAAGTTTGTGAAGCATTTTATAAGTATCACATTTTTTCTTCATAATAACCGAGGTAAATGCTATTATGATTACCATTTTCAGATGAGGAACCTGAGACAAAGATTACTTAACCAGAATCATCTAGTGAGTGTCTTAAGGTAAACTGAGTTCTTCATTCCAGGTCAAATATTCTAACTTGCCTTTGTACCATCTGATTCTGCTCTTAGGAACAATTCTTGGACTAAATACCATCTCCAAGATCAGGGGTAATTCATTAAAACCCTGTTCCTCATAATCTGAGAAATGGAGATAATGATATGTAAACTACCTGTCTCAGACTGGTTGAGTGAAAAGTATTTTGTGAGGTGTACGTGACCTATAAAAGTATGTTATTGCCATCATCATATTTTTATTTAACAAGGACCAAACTGGCTATATTCAGTCACATTAATTGAAATTTGCTTATCAGTTGAAGAATTGTTGCCACAGAATTAGCGTTAGTGTTGATATGAATATTATAGTTGAGGAAATAGATTTAGGAAGATACAATTGACTGAGATCACAGTGCTTGTAAGTAGCAAAGTCAGTACCCAAACCCCGGTCTTCTGACTTTTAAGTCCAATGCCTATTTTTGACCATTGCAACTTAAAGAAAAACAACAGCAACAACAACAAAACAAAAAACAAACAAAAAACCTTTTGTTTAGAAGTGGGTATATTACCACCCAAATCTTTTGAAGTATGGAGTATGGAGGAAATATTATTTGTTAGAAGTCAGAGAATATGATTATGATTTTAGACATTCAGAGCACCAATATTAGGGTCTGCTTAATATTTCACATTTATGAATTAAGTTAAATGGAGAAAAAAGCAGTTACTACTGTTCAGTGATAGAAGGCTTATACAGAACATTTGAGTCATATTTTGGCTACATTGCTGAAATATCTTCCAAAACGAATTATGCCTAAAACCTCTTTTAAGTGCAGTTGAATATAAATACTGTATATAAGAAATATTTAAACTTTATTACTTAATATTTTAATAATAAACTTTAATAACACTAACTGATGGAAATAGTGAAGTTATTATTTCAGTTACAAGCAGTGTATCTCTCTGTAATGAAACAAGAGAGGATACAATATTAAGCTGAGGCATTCTATCCTGATTAGATAGAGAAATACCCACTCTTTCATTAATCAGGTAATTATAAACTGGCATAGATACACATAAAATATACATATTTTTCACGTGAAAGTCTCTCTCTTATTGACAGGTACCTTGCCTCCCAAATCATGGTCAAAAACAGAGGATTTAAGTTTATTCTCAGAAGGAAATTATGTTATTTTTTGTGACAGATGGATGAGAATTCCAAACTACCATTTGCTTGAAGGCACAAGATCTCTTACCCAGAATCCCACTGAAATGACTATTTCTACAATGTCAAAAGGAGGCACAAAGAGGACAAAGAGGAGTGTTTACAGAAACCCCATAGACTTTTCTGTTCTAAATATTGACAAATAAATTTCTATTTATCAGTACATAGATAGAATAGGTATTGCTTACTAGAATTGAGACACCTTGGAATTTTTCTGTTGAATTCTGCTGCACATTTTTCTTTTGAAATTTGTATTCAATTTTTTTTATTTCAATTTTAATTTGCCCATGCTTTTATTGTTACAAAAACTTTTCAGGTGACCTCAATGTTTTTTTCATGTTAAATTTTTTCACTAATTTTTCTTAAGTACTATTTGCAACACATGATTCCCTTGCTATTTAATAAAGCTCTAGTATTCTCCATTTCCTGAAATACATTAGAAACCATTAGCCTCAAGAACTTCCAAAATCTTGACATATGCTTTGTATCCAAATGTTATCTTTCACTACATCACAACTAAAGATCATAAAACAACCAAAAAGTTTTTTCTAAATGAGCATGAATATTCTTTTTCTTATTAAAGCTTTTTATTTGTATAACATATGTATGGGTAGTTCCCCAGCATTGATCTTTACAAAGCTTTCCATTACAAATTTTACC
>JAJPUD010008942.1:24632-52456 GCA_023553655.1 Myrmecobius fasciatus | reverse complement strand
TTTCTTTCAGGATTTCCTGGAAGATAGTGTTTAGATTCTTTTTTTTTTCATCATGACTTTCAGGAAGTCCAATAATCCTTAGATTGTCTCTCTTAGATCTATTTTCTAAGTCAGTTTTTTTTTCCTAGGAGATATTTCATATTTTCTTCTAATTTTTCATTTTTTTTGTTTTTGTTTGACTGATTCTTGAAGTCTTATTGAGTCATTCACTTGCATTTGTTCAATTCTTATTTTTAAAGTGTTGTTTTCTTCAGTTACCTTTTTTAGCTCCTTTTGTAGCTGGCCAATTTGTTCATTGCACTCTTTTTCCACTTCACTAATTTTATTTTTCAATAAATTGGTGTCTTTTTCATATCTCTTTTGCAGGGCTTCGTGCACTGACTTCAGTTTATTTTCCCATTTATCCTCCAGCTCTCTTTTGAGATTCTGTATGCAATCTTCCAGAAAGGCCTTTTGAAAAGGGAACCAGTGATGGTCCTTAATAACATCCTCGAGTTTTGTCTAAAGGAACCTCAGGATCTGGGGTCATCCCTTCTCTGTCTCCATAAAAGCTGTCTATGGTGAGAGCTCTCTTTTTCTTCTTCATTTTTTTTTAGACAGTGTGTATGTGTCTTTAAGGTTCGGAAAAATGTCAGCTAAAGCTTTTTGCCCTAGTGCAATTTGGCGAATTAATTTAAGATGCTGGGCTGGTGGGGGCTAGGACTAAGGCTGAATTACTCCTTAAACAAGGCAAGTCTGACAGAACAGCTGCCCCCAATCAGGGCAGAGTGTCTTGAGTACCTCAGATAAACTCCAGGTGTTTGGAGTTTGGAGTTTTGAGCATGAATATTCTTTTTATAGAATCCACAGCGTTGATTCTCCAAATGAACTCTTTACTAATAATGTTCTTTTTATTTCAATTTATTTATATTTTATCAATCAAATCAATAAATATTATATAATCAAAGTCAGTGGATAAATAATTTGTACATAAATTGAATAATTCACATTATCTTATATTCCATGGCAAAAGAGAGCACTATTTCTTGAAAAATGTCATGATCTTTAATTTCAGTGTACACATTGCTAAAGGGATCACCATAATGATAATTGTATCTTTTAAAACAACATATTCTTTAAGAATACAAGAGGGTTAAAAAGTATTGGAAGACTTTATTAGATTTCAATAATATTACCAAGAAGTAATAATTCAAACTGTTTGATTATTTGATAGGGACAGCAAGATAGTATCTTTATGAATAGAATAGCAAGCTTGGAGTCAAGAAGAACTGAGTTCAAATATAGCCTCAGATATTTACTAGCTGTGTGATCCTGAACAATTCACTTAACCTTTGTTTCAGTTTACTTATCTATAAAATAGGAATGATAACAGTATCTATTTCCCACAGGTATTGTAAGGACGAAATGAAGATAATATTTGTAAATACCTAGTACCATATCTGGCATAAAGTCATTGCTAGGTAAATGTAGCTAGTATTATTAGGAGTAGGAAAGCAAAATAGATTAGTGAAAGAAATTTGATAAATAAAGAACTTAAAGATGGCTAAATTATAATTTTTCTTGGTGAGGCATTTGGGGTTAAATGATTTGCCGAGGGTTATAGAGCTAATAATTTTTAGATCTCTGAGATTGAATTTATACTCGGGTCTTCCTGACTCCAGAGCTGACATACTATCCACTGTACCATCTACATGCCCCAAAGCAAAACCATTTAAAAGTAATTTAGCATTTGGTAAAATCAAAGACACTAGTTAGTGAAGGACTCCTTTTTAAAAAAGAACTATTGGTAAAACAAGAAGATAATTTGGTAGAAATTATATTAAGACAAATATTTTACACCATGTGCTACACTGAGCTCAGAATGCATACATGAATATGAAACCTGAATTTAAAATTAACATAATAAATAAATGTTATAAGAGAATAAAATCAGAATAAAAGCTTTCAGAACTATATATAGGAGCAGAAACTTTAAGCAAAGTGAGGAAAGAAGTCTCTAAATAGAGATTTTTGATAATGCATATAAAATTAAAATGCTTTTGCATTAATAAAATTATAGATTACAGAATTAGTAAATGGTAGAGTAGGAAAAATGGAAATGGAAGAATAGAAATTACATTTGCATCACATACAATTAATTGAAATGAATATGCTATTGCCTCCCAAAATAAATAGAAATTAATCCAAATGATTGATCCAAGATGGTGGAGAGCAGGCATGACTCTCTATAATGCCCTCTAACCTTTCAAACCATTTTTTTTCAAACTAAAAAATGAAAAAAAATAGAAGAAAATATGAAATATCTCCTAGGAAAAACAACTGACCTGAAAAATAGATCTAGGAGAGAAAATCTAAGGTTTATTGGCTTCCTGTAAACCATAATGAAGAAAGAACCTAAATACCATCTAAAGGAAATCATAAAAAAAAGTGTCCTGATATTTTAGAATTAGAAGGTAAAATAGCCATTGAAAGAATTCACTGATGACCTCCTGAAAGAGATCCCAAAATTAAATCCCCAAGGAATATCGTGGCTAAATTTCAGAACTGTAGTACCAAGTAAAAGATATAGCAAGCAGCCAGAAATAAACAATTTAAATACCAATGAGCCACAATTTGGAATACCCAGGATCTACCAGCTTCCAACTTAAAGGATTGAAGGGCCTGGAATTTGATATTCTGAAAAGCAAAGGAATTGGGATTACAGCCAATAATAAGCTATCCTGTTAAAATGAGCATTATGTTTCAGGGAAGAAGATGCACAGACAATGATATAAATGAATTTCACCTCTTTCTAATGAAAAGACCAGAACTGAACAAAAAATTTTGATCTCCAAACACAGAAATCAAGAGAAGCATATAAATGTAAAAAGAAAAAAAAAACAAAAACCAAAACCCTCTTGAGAATTATATTTCTATTATGGACATACTTTGAGAATGCAGGTATAATTTGATTTTATTGCTATAATATGAAAAAGAAACTAGAGGTAGAAAAGGAATTATACTGGAAGAAGAGGAAAAAAAGAAGGTAAAATGAGGGAAATTACATCTCACAAGGAGGCAAAGAAAACCTATTATAATTGAGGAGGAAAAAGAGAGGGGGATGAGCATTGTGTGAATCTTACTTTCATCAGATTTGGCTCTAATAGAGAATAACAGACATACTTGTTATCACAAAGAAACTTTGTCTCAACTTATAGAGAAGTAGAAGGGATGGGGGGAAAGAAAGGGAAAGACTAATAGAAGAGGAAACAGAAGAATTAGGGGAAAGGTGTAAAAAAGGGGGAAGAGCTTTAAAAGGGAAGGACGGTTTGAGGGAGGTGGTCATGAAAAACAAAATACTGGGGAAGAAGTAAGGGGGATAGGAAAGAGAAAAGCATAACAGGGTAAATAAGATGGCAGGAAATACAGAATTAACCATTTTAACTGTTAATGTGAATGGGAGGAACTCTTGCATAAAATGGAAGTGGATAGCCGACTGGATTAAATCCCAGAATGTAACAATATGTAGTTTACAAGAAACACATTTAAAGCATAATGATATATACAGAGTGAAGGTAAAGGGCTGGAGGAGAATATAATATGCTTCAGGTAAAGAAAAAAAAAGCAAGGGTAGCAATCCTGATCTCAGATAAAGTAAAAGCAAAGATAGATCTAATTAAAACAGATAAGGAAGGAAACTATATCTTACTAAAGGGTACCATAGATAATGAAGCAATATAAATACTAAACATATGCACCAAGTGGTACAGCATACAAATTCCTAGAACAGAAATTAAGACAGATGGAAGAAGAAGTAGATAGCATAACTATACTAGTGGTGGATCTCAACCATGCTCTCTCAAGACTAGATAAATTAAATCACAAAATAAATAAGAAAGAAGTTAATGAGGTAAACAAAATGTTAGAAAAGTTAGACATGATAGATATTTGGAGAAAATTAAATGGAGAAAGAAAGGAGTTTACTTTTTTCTAAGCGATTCATGGATCTTATATAAACATGGACCATGTGGTAGGGTATAAAAACCTCAAAATCAAATTCAGAAAGGCAGAAATAATAAATGCATTTTTCTCAGATTATGATTCACTAAAAATCACATGCAATATAAGGCCAGGAGAAGATAGACCAAAAAACAATTGGAAACTACATAATCTCATCCTAAAGAATCAGTGGGGTAAAATAGCAAATTATAGACACAATTAATAATTTCATCCAAGACAATGACAATGAGAAAACATACCAAAATTTTTGAAATGCATCCAAAGTGATAGTAAGGAGAAATTTTATATCTTTAGATGCTTTCTTGCAGTAGAGAAAGAGAAAATCAATAAATTTGGCTTGCAACTAAAAAAGCTAGAAAAAGAACAAATTGAAAACTCCCAATCAAATATAAACCTTGAAATTCTAAAAATAAAAGGAGAGATTGGTAAAATTGAAAGTAAAAAAAAAACTATTGAATTAATAAATAAAACCAAAAGTTGTTTTTATGAAAAAACAAATAAAATAAACAAACATTTAGTTAATTTGATTAGAAAAAGGAAAGAGGAAAATCAAATTGTTAATATCAAAAAAGACAAGGGAAAACTTTCCACCAATAAAAAGGAAATTAGAGCAAAAATTAGGAGTTACTTTCTCCAATTTTATCCCAATAAATTTAATAACCTAAGTGAAATGGAGGAATATCTACAAAAGTGTAGATTGCCTAGATTAACAGAAGAGGAAATAAATTACTTAAATACTTCCATTTTAGAAAAAGAAACAGAACAAACTATCAATCAACTCGCTAAGAAAAAATTTCCAGGATCATATGGATTTACATGTGAATTCTACCCAACATTTAAAGAACAATTAACTTCAGTACTATATAAACTATTGAAAAAATTGGGAATTAAAACTTCTACCAAAATCCTTTTATGACACAGACATGGTACTGGACAAAAAGAGAGAAAGAAAATTATAGACTGATCTCCCTAATGAATACTGATGCAAAAATCTTAAAATAAAATATAATTAAAATATAATAAAATATAATAAAAATATAATAAAAATAAAAAAATAAAATATTTTAAATAAAATATTAGCACAGAGATTATAGAAAATTATCCCCAGAATAATACACCATGATCAAGTAGGATTTATACCAGGAATGCAGGGAAGGACATACCATAGGACATATGTAGCATAGCTTCAGCCCCAGCAAACCAGGAGCAGACCTATGAAGGCACTGAATCAGCAAAAGAAGTGCTAATTTTTGGAATTCTCAGACAACAGATGATAAAGAGGTTAAACAATTGGTCAAAAGGAGATTACCATGGTGGTAGAACTCTGTCGCTATGCCTATACTTGAACCTGGATCACATTCTTAGTTATTAGTCTCAGGTTGAAAAGGTGAATGCTTAAGCCAGAACTTATAGCCACAGTGAAACAGAAAGCCTCTTCATAACTCCAAGGGGCAAAAGAGTGCAAAAAAACAAAATACAAAACAAAACAAAACAAAACAAAAAAAACCCCAAAACCAGAAAAATAGGAAACATACCTCTCTTTAAATCATACCATTTTGGAAGAATTGAAAACTTACAGGTCCCTAGAAGTTTCTCTAAAAATAGCTGCACAAACTGCCTGAAACTTGGGATCATTCACCTTCTTTTCTGAAAGCAGAGCCCTACTTTAATAAACAGTTAAAAGAAATGTAATAAGCTAGAAAAAAGAGCAAACAACAGAAAAACCTTTTGACCATAGCAAGTTACTATGGTGGCAAGGAGGATCCCAATACACACTCAGATGATAATAAAGTCAAAGCTCCTATATCTAAAGCCTCCAAGAAACATATGAATTAATCTCAGACCATGGAAGAAGTAAAAAATGATTTTGAAAACCAAATAAAAGAGATACAGGGAAAATTGGGGAGAAAATGAGAGTAATATAAGAAAATCATGAAAAGCACATTAACAACTTGGTAAAGAAGAAACAAACATGGAAAAAAACCCCTCAAAAACAGACTAGGCAGAATGGGAAAGGAAGTACAAAGAGCTAATGAGAAGAATGTTTTAAAAGTCAGAACTAGCCAACTGGAAAAGAATCCACTGAAAAAACACCTCTTTTAAAAGTAGAAGTGGACAAATAGAAAAGGAGATCCAAAATCTCATTGAATAAAATAATCCCTTAAAAATTAGAATTGATCAAATGGAAGTTAATGACATGATGAGAAATCAAGAAACAATCAAACAAAACAAAAGAATGAAAAATAGAACACAATGTGTAATATCTCATCAGAAAATCAAGTGACCTGGAAAATAGATATAGGAGAGACAATTTTAAAATTTTCATACTACTTAAAAGATATGATCAAAAAACATGTTTCAAGAAATTGTCAAGGAAAACTGCCCTGAGATTAAAGCACCCGAGGGTAAAGTACAAATGGAAAGAATCCACCTATCACCTTCTGAAAGAGATCTCAAAATGAATCATCTTAAAAATGTTATAGCCAAATTTTGAAGCTCCCAAATCCAGGAGAAAATATTGTTGCAGCCAGGAAGAAACAATTGCAATATCATGGAGCTATAGTCAGGTTACCACAACATTTAATAGATTGTACATTAAAGGATTAGATATTTGGAATATCATATTCTGGAGGGCATAGGATCTAGGATTACATCCAAGAATCATCTACCCAGAAAAACTGAGTGTAATATTGAAGGAGAAAAAAAAATGGATATTCAAAGAAAGAAAAGACTTTTAAGCATTTTTGATAAAAGGCCAGAGTTAAATAGAAAAATTTGAATTTCAATTATGACTTTAAAAAAACATAAAAAGATAAAAAAGAAAGAGAAAATAAAAGATACTTAGTAAGGTTAAACTGGTTACATTTTTTACATGGGAAGATGATACCTGTAACTCATAAGAATTTTTCATTATTAGAGCAGTAAGAAGGAATATCTGTAAATATATTTATCTAATCTATATATTTCAGAGATATAAATTACACAGATAGAAGGCACATGTGTCAATTGAATGTGAAGGAATGATATCTAAAAACATAATATTAAAGGGTGAGGAGAATGTCCAGGCAGAAAGATAAAGGGAGAGGAAGAATAGGTTAACTTATCAGATATAAAAGGAGCAAGAAAAAGTTCTTACAGTAGAAGGGAAGAAGGAAAAGGAAAGGAGTGAATGAACCTTCCTCTCATAAGAGCTGGCTTTAGAGAGGGTATAACATATACACTCAATTGGATATACAAATCAATCTTGCTCTACAGGATGGTAGGAGGGAAAGGGGATAAGAGGTGGGTGGTGATAGCAGGCAGAGCAGATTGGGGAAGGGGCTAGTCAGAAACAAAACACTTTTGAGAAGGGATATGGTAAAAAGAGAAAGAGAATAGAATAAATAAGGGTAAATACAGTTAGAAAGAGTAATTGTGAAAAAAAAATTGAAGTGAGTTTCTCTGATAAAGGCTTCATTTCTCAACATATAGGAAACAAAGTTAAATTTATAAAAAAATAAGAGTCATCTTATAAGATAAGAACAGTTTTCAAGTGAAGTAACCATAGCTATCTATAGTCGTATAAAATGCTCTAACTCATTATTGATTGGAAAAATGAAAAATAAAATGATTCTGAAGTACTATTGCATACCTATTAGATTGGCTAATAGGCTGGAAACATAAAATGATCAATGTTGGAGGGATTGTGGGAAAACATTAATACATTATTGGTGGATTTGTGAACCTGATGCAACCATTCTGTAGGACAGTTTGGAACTATTCCCAAAGGGCTATAAAAGCATGCATACCATTTGACATAGCAGTACTAGGTCTGTATTCCAAAAGATATTTTAAAAATAGAAAATGTCCTATATGTACAAAAGATATTAATAGTAGCTTTTTTCTGGGGGTAAAAAAATGGAAATTGAGGGGATATCCATCAACTGTGGAATAACTGAATAATTTGTGGTATGTTATAATTATAGAATATTATTGTACTATATAAGAAATGACGTGTAGGATACTCCCAGAAAAAACTGAAAAGACTTGCATTAGCATTAACTATTGCAAGATAGTCATCTGTGAATGATAAAACTATTCTCAGTAATACAATTATCCAAGACAACCCTGAAGGATTTATGACAGAAAATGTAATCCATACCCAGAGAAAGAGCTGATAATATTTTATTGAAATATACTTTTTAAACTTTATTTTTCCTTGAGGATTTTTTTTGTTCTATGTTTTCTTTCACAGCATGACTACACATTTATAATCGATATTGAATTGCTTCCATTATCAGTGAGGAGGCCTGGGGAAGGAGAAAAGGAAAGAATCTAAAACTCAAAGTTTAAAAAATGTTAAAAATTGTTTTTCTATGTAACTGGAAAAAATAAAGTACTAAATAAAAGTTTTTAAAAATTCAAAACAAAATAAACAAGGAAAAATAAAATAATATTTTAAAAGATTAAAGTGGCCAAATTAAAAAAAAAAAGAAGTACAAAAAAGCATTAAAGAAATTCCTAAAATTTATAACAAGTCAACTGAAAGCTGATGATTCCATCGACAAAAAAGCCAATTTTTAAAAAAAAGAACAGGAAAAAAGGAAAAAAAACCCACAAAATATGTTATTGGAAATACAACCAACTTGGGAAATAGAACAAGGAAAGATCATTTAATAATTATTGGTTATCTGAAAGCCATGATCATGGAAAGAGCCTAGATATCACATTTTAAGAAATTATGGGGGGGAAAAGAGAAATTAAAATAATCCATTAATCATTATCTGAAAGAGATCCCAAAATAACTACTCCCAAGAATATTATAGCAAAATTCCATAGCTTCCTATTTAAAGAAAAATTACTTCAAGCAGCCAGAAATAAACGATTCAAATACTAAGAAGGCACAGTCAACACAAGACAAAATTTAGCAGCTACTATACAAAACAGTAGTGTGTTTAGAATATGTTATTCTGAAATATAAAAGGGCTGGAATTACAACCAAAAATAACCCACCTCCCAAACCTTAATATAATCCTTTAAGGAAAAAATGGATTTTAAAAAATCTTAAATTTTTTTTTCTGCAGTCACATGTAAAAAAGATCTTTTTTTTGTTCATCCATATGGAAATTTCATTATGAATCAGAGAAAAATGAGAGGAAAAATCAGAATAAAAGGGGAAAATCATGAGAGGAAAATAACAGAAGAAAATAAACAAAAAGAAGTGGTAATAGCATGTGTTGATTTATATTCAGTCCCCATAGTTCTCTCTCTGGAGGCAAATTGAATTTTCAGGCCAAAGTTATTTGGATTCTTTTGGATCACTGAACCAGTGAGGAAAACCAAGTCTGTCATAGTTGATTATTGCATAAATTTGCTTTTGCTTATGTACAATGTTTTACTGGTTCTGACTTTTTCACTCAGCATCAGTTCATGTGAATCTTTCCAGGCCTTTCTAAAATTAGCTTGTTCATCACTGAAAAAATAGATATTTAATGAAATAGAAGACTTAAGTATTCTTGATAAAAAGATCAGAGATGAGTAGTGAACTTTACTTTCAAATATTCTAATCAAGATATGCATAAAAAGTAATTATGAAAGGGAAATCATAAGATACTTGATAAGATTAGGCTGCTTACCTTTCTAAATAAGAAAATGACACATGTCATTTCTAAGAGCATGTTATTATGGTAGAAGAATTTCACATAGAAAGAGGGCTTAGGAGTGAGTAATTATTTGAGATAATGCAAAAACAGGCTAAGTGAGGGAAAAAAGAATTGGCCAACATAGAAAAGAAAATGACAAATCATAGCGGAAATGTGAAAAAATGAAGATACTAATCCATTGTTAGAAGAATTGTAAAGTAGTCTAATCATTCTGTATAACAATTCAGAATTATATTTAACAGATTATAAAACTGGGCATACTACTTGGCCCAGCAATATCACTACTACTAGATCTATATCCCAAAGACATCAAAGAAAAAAGAAAAGGCTGTAATTGTACAAAAATATTTATAGCAGTTCTTTTTGTGGTAGCAAAGAATTGGAAATTGAGGAAATAACTTCTAGTGGAAAATGGTTGAAAAAGTTGGAATATACATTTATGATAGAATACTCCAGAAGAAGGATTGATTTGGGAGTATATATAATGGAATGGCATTTATTATGCAAATCAAAATGACAAACAGGATGGTTTCAGAAAAAAACTTAGTAATTCTTACGCGAACTTATGCAAAGTGAAATAAGCAGAACCAGAAGAATATTGTGTATTAGAAAAGCAATATTGTATGGATGATCAACTATGAAAAATTTAACTAGTCTGATCAATTCAAATGATCCTAGATAATTGTAAGAGATTCATGATGAAAAATGTCAGCCTCCTCTAGGAAGAGAACTGATGAACTCTGAATACAAATAGAATAATAATTTTTAAACTTTGTTTTTCTTTTTTTGTGATATGGATAATATGAATATGTTTTGCATGATCTCATATTTACAATTGATATGATATTGCTTGCCTTTTTAATATTTGGAAGAGATTGAAGGGTGACATAGACTTAGGAATTTAAAATTTTTAAAAATGATAAAAATAAATTTAATAACAACAACACTTACATCTTCCTTACTCCATGATCCCCTACAAACTATTCTATGATTATTATTTATTACAAATAATGAAATAAGAGCACTTGTTCATTAAAAAGTAATTGAAGTCTAATCAACAAAGTGCTGAACTTGGAGTTGTAAAGAGTTTATTTTTTCCACCTCAGACATTTAAAAGTGTGTAAATAAGAACAAGTCAATTAATATCTTTGTTTGGGCCTCAGTTTCCTCCTAAGTAAAATAAAAGAAATGGATAATAAATATAAATAATTTTAAAGACTTAAAAATTCTGTGCATGAAATGACATCCATGATTTCAGAGGATTGATAAGTACAGAAATTACTTCTTGTCTTGACTGAAAAGAGATGGGCTCAGGGAATAGAATATATAATTGTTTAATATGAGTAATTCAGGGATTTTTTTCCTTGTCTATTTCAATAAGGAAAGTAGGAAATACAAAAATATATTTTTGTCAGTTGAAAATAATTATTTTTTCAAAATGAGTGTATCCTATAACCTATAAAGTCACTTACTAATCTAAATCTTCATCTTTGATTATAAAATTTAAAACACTTAGAATATATATGACCTTCATATAATTTATCCTATCTAGCATGTATTAGATTACCTGTCATCTAGGGGTGGGGGGCAGGGGGAGGGAAAGGAAAAGCTTGGGAAAAAAAAGTTTTTTTTTGCAAAGGTCAATGTTGAAAGGTCACTCATATGTTTTGCAAATAAAAAGCTTTATTAAAAAAAAAAATATATATATATATATATATATAAAAGAATATATATGACCTTTCTGGAAAGTTCAATTGGACCTCAGTTATATGGAGCAAATTATCAATTTGTAGATGCTTCTCTTGGGAAGACTTAAATTTTCAAGTGGTCTCCTTCACATCTTTTTTATAATTATCATATCTAATCTCCTCTCACCAGAAAGTCAAAATGTTTACTTTCACTTCATGAATTCTCTTCTTGCCTTATCCCAGTACCCAGTCCATGCCTGCAGATTATACTAAGAAGTGCTAAGAGAGTACCAAAAGAAATAGCAAATCACTTGAATTCCAAGAAGTCCAGCTATATGGGTCAAACAAATAAGCACAGGAAGTGATAAAATCTGAAATTAAAAAGGATATCTATATCTATATCTATATCTATATATATACTTTACTATTTCACTATTATCCTTTTGGAACTCCATTTTCTGTGTTCAATTTGGTCCCCTTGTAAATGTATGAGCAGAATGTTTAATGAGTACACTGTCTGTAAAAGGAAGAGTCAGGATAAATATGCTGTGTGTTTCTTCAAGTGTGTTGCAGGAGTTCAGTTTGCCCTCAGTCTTGTGAAGCAAAAAAAGTAAGAAGTGGAATTTTGTTCTTTGGAAACATATACACATAACTCTATTTGCTTTCTTTGGGGAAAGCTCCCATGTTGGCAAAGATCCAGAATTTGGGAGTTCTAATGATTATTAGAATAAACCTTAACTTATTGCTTCTCACATTTAAAGGCAAGAACTAAAGCTTTAATGGTGTCAAAGAGGCAGATGTCAAAAGGAAAATTTTTAAGAGAGTTCCTAAGTACTCTGGGTTAAGCTTTTCTTCACAAGGTCAGCATTAGGAGAAGTAAAAATGGGTCCTTAGGACCCTTTCTTGACTTGACATGGTACTCTGGACTATGGGGCTAACACTCTCCAACTGTAAAGGGCAAGCCTATAATTTCACTTGAAAATTGTGAACTCTTCAGCAGATGTTTCAGTATCTAGATAAGACTGTTTCTTAAAGGATAATGGGGCAATGGCACATAGGAAAAGGGAAGATCAGTAATTCCACCAGCTCTATTTTATCATTGCAAGCTACTTGGAGGATGGAAGCACATAAAAATGAATGGAATTCTCTGGTTGGTATTAGGGACAGAAAAAGACTGACCATTGATTTATATTGGAAGAGATCTTAGAAGTTACTTAGTTCAAATGCCTCATTTTATAGGTGATGAACTAGATAAAATCTAGAGAAATTAAATAACTCGACAAAAGTCACACAGATGGTGAATAGCAGAATTAGAATTATTGACCAGGTTCAAATTTAACACTCTTTCACTATAAAATGATAAGGTGAACTTTTACTGATAGACATAATATGGATCATTAGCTTGGAGTCAGACAGTGTAGGCAGTGGTACAGTTTAATTTGAGAAACAGTTACTTCCATGTCTCAAAATATAATGCCATTACAGTAAGGCAGTATCCTCACAATCTCTTTTTTAAACACACATGCTTGTCATTAATAAAGACACATATACTTCACGTTTACTTATTAATAAATTATACATATTACTTTGGCACTAATAATTTATGTACCTTATGCAAGTATATTTTATAAAAATAAAAATATTAAAGGATGAAAATAATATTTGATCCTAGTGCCAATAAGCCCATTGGAATTTATTGAATAAGAAGACAGTGATATGTTAAAAGTGGCATTTTGGGAAAATTACTCTGGCAGCTTTGTTTAAGATAGATTGGAAAGAAGAAAGAGTTAAGGCAGTGAGATTTATAAGAAGGCTATTGCTAAAGTATAGGCAAGAAGTAGCTATGTAAATAAAGAGAAAATAAAGTTATGAGATGGTATGATAATAGAAACGACCCCATTGACAATGGATTAAATATGTAGGGTAAATAAGAGGGAGGAATCCTGTATTCAGGACATCAAGGTTTTGAATGTGAGTAATTGAAATAGTGGTAGTTCCCTCAACAGTAACTGAAAAATCCAGAAGGATTGATTTGGGAGTATATATAATGGAATGGCATTTATTATGCAAATCAAAAACCATCCATGCCTTATTCTCTCATGCAACTTATTTGGCCTGCCAAAAATGGAAAAGGGATCAGAATCAGGGTGTTATTCACTTGTTACTGCCTTGAAATATGGAGCTAGCCATTGGGATCCTGCAGCAAAAATCATGTGGCAATCAGGCTGTGAGTATTCTGAGGAGGGGAATATGTTCCAATAGTACCTGATAAGTTGTAACTACCCAAGAAAGAAAGGGAGAGGCTGGGAATTTATATAGTTGCAGGACAGAAAGTAGTGTTGGGCAAAAATGAGTGATGAGAGTTATGTAGTTGCAGTAATCAGACCCAAGGATGATTACTGTGTAGAAGGTAGTATAAAACCTACCTTTTTTTAAAATAGTTTTAACAGTCTTTTAAAATTAATTGGTATTATTATTAACATTTTATCAATTATTTTCTTAAATCTATAACCAAAAAACAATAAATCAATAAATGAGTTTTTCCAATAATTTTACCAGCTTCCAGGATGTAAATATTCAGACTGAAAATTCAATAATCAGCTCTTGAAGCCAGAGATCTATCTGAGTTAGCTCTAACACACCCCTGGGTGCAATCAACCTATCTTTTCAACTTCATATTCAATCAAATTGGTTGGCCATTTATTTTTCTTTTAGGGTCATGCCCAGTCCCTAAGGTGTGAAAGGATTCCTATTTAGACCCATTGGAATAAAATATTACAAGACCTTGAGGAAAATAAATGTTTCTTGAGATGTTGACTTTTGTGGCTATGTAAGATATATGTCATGGAACAGCTCCTAATGTCTTCAAATCCAAGTCATTCTTCTCTCTTTATTAATCTTTACCACCAGTCTTTTTCTGGGCTCTTTCTCACCCACTTTAGCGAGAGGACACATTTTTCCTCCCTTTCTTTTCTTTTTAATCTGTCTGTATGTCTCTTTCCTCTTTCCAGCGTTTACTATAAACAGCAATTATCAACAAAACTTTTAAATATCCAAAGATATGTAAGAAGCTTATGTTTAAAACTATAAGATTCTGTACATACAGGTTTTTTTTGGTTGTTGTTGTTTTATTTTGTTTTGTTTGATTGTTTTTTTGCTTTTTGAAACTGTATCTCCATGTCTCAGCCTGATTGGAAGTAAAGCAGCCATTTACCAGCCAGATCCTATTCTACGCAGAAAATCTAACATGCTGTTTTTCTGACCTGGGTTAGTCTATCCCTTTGCAAGCAGCCTTGTGGTCCTCCATCTCTGGGGCCTTAGAATATTGCCATCAGATTTAACTTATGGTACTATAGCTAAGAGGTCTCTGAATCTTAAGCAATTCACCAACAATAGCCTCCTAGAGAAGCAGAATACAAGTTTGTGCCATCTTGAAGAGCCTACACACAGTTTCTTGAAGTATATATTAAGTAGAACAAAAATAAGGATGAAATTTCTCTATTTGTCTGAGAATACAAGTTTTTTTTTTTCTTTTCAGTTTCTTGAAAGACATTGAAGAGATATATTGAGACACACCTTTCCTTCCTCCCTCCCCCAGCAGAAAAAAAAAAATCAACAGATGACTTTAGTTGTGAATGCCATCTGGGTTGTAAAAATTACCAGGACATTTACCTGATAATCAGTAGAGTAGGCATATTAACAAGCTGACTCTTGGGGGTATATAACAAAGTATAAAGTGTGTGATGTTGATATTTGCAGAGGACAGATAGTGTTTGAGTAACTGTGAAAATGGAGCAAGAGCTTCATGCAATCATGAGAAATTCACTGAACATTAATTTGTGTAAAATGGATGATCTATTAGAGGAGTGTGACTCCTGAGGCTGAGGCCATATTTCAAACTCCAATTTTGTGATCATAGGAAGGGAAGGGTTCTTAAGGTTTTGTCACCTAGGAAAATATATTTTGGACAAGGAGGAAGTAGATGTTTGTTACTTTTGGAACCTAGAACTGATTCCTATTGGAATGATAACAACCTTTTGGGGTGATAAAGAGCTTAAGTGTATATGGTCCTCTTTTAGAAGATCCCTCAGTTAAAGTATTAATGGTAGATACAGTGCTAGACTGTTGTATATTTGAATTCCAGAAGTATACATGCATAAAAAGAGATCTCCCTCCATAAGAGCTGGTAAATAGGGCACAATTACACCCAGGACTGAGGGTGGGTTTGAGAGAAGAAATACATACATAAATGTATATATGTATGTATATATATATATATACATAATATGATAAGTGATTTTTCTGCAGTCTTACAATCAATATTAGAAGCAGAAGGTGAACTCAAATTTTCATGACTGCAAATTCAAAAATGTCTCATAAGGGTTTCTTTCTATCACCCATAAAGGCCTTATTATCTGCCAACTCTACTCAAATAAATTAGTTAATAAATTTGTTAGTGACCTTGGGCTTCTTGGAAAATTCGTGAAGAGATAAGAATTGAGTAGCCTTAAATGTAGGAAGAGATAAAGAGAAAAGATTAAAACAACAAGAACAATAACTGGGCTGGTAAAAGTGAAGAGAGTTCTATATACAGGTCAGGTTGGGTCAGTGCAGTAGTGATGCTAATTCAATAGTAAAAGATGAGTCAGGAAGGACAGATGGGGTTGCCACTGCACACCCTAAGATGTGAAAGAACTAAAAGAATTTGAAAGGATAGCCACCAAAATGGGCAGATTAGGGTTCTAAAATTGTGAGAACTACAAGCAAACTTTTAAAAATATATACTAATAATGTATTAATTAATATATACAACATATTAAAATAAAAATTTTAAATAATTTAAAATTTAAAATATAAATATTTAAAATAAATTTTGGGGTTGACTTGCTCAAGGTCACACAGCTAGGAAGTGTTAAATGTCTGACAAGAGATTTGAACTCAGATCCTCCTGACTTTAGGGCTGGTACTCTGACACCATCTAGCTGCCCCAAAATAATATTTAAAATATTTTTTAAGTGCTGCTCTGCAAGTGGGCAGAGAAGAGAAATAGGGAAGACATAGAGGCAATGTCTTGTGTTAATACACAATGCTTTTACATCCTTTTTGTCCTTAGTGCAGGACTCTGATAGGAATGCCATTCTGTTCTATTTCATCCTATTTCTACTACACATGAGTGAAGAGTGAATCTCTAAATCTTAAAAGTAAACCTTTTTCAGGTAGTTTGCCTTTAGAAATCATCACTGCATTTGTGATTAACTTATTTTATACATTTTCTGCTAACTCCTGTATTTCCAGGAAATCCAAAGCAATTTATTTGGGAGATAAATTCAAGCTCTTGAACAAACTACACAGAAAATTATGATTGAGGCTGAAATTCAAGAAGAAATGAAAAGTTATAATGGAGTTCAATAAGTCTTGAGCTATTTGCTATTTTTATAAGTGAGGTGGAAGAGATCTATGCTATCTAAATGGTTACCATTGTAGCTTTCTTTGCTACCACAGCCTTTGTTCTAAAGAGTTCAATAAGAGTTCCTTGTTATATAAGAAACAATGCAAATACTGGATTTATTTTTGCACTTAATATCTCTTTAAACCTATTTGGCATATTAAAAATGCCATGTTTAATATGGCACACTGAGTCAAGGGGCATTTCTTCAACTCTTTTTGTTAGTGTTCCAAATCATGAAGCCTACAAAATTCTGCTCTCATTGCCAAACTTGCATTGGTTCACCTTATATTTCCCAAATAATACCACCCATTTGTAGAACATATTGCCTGTCTCAAAAGGTAGCAGTGAGATGTACTGAGAGCAGCTCTGAACTTGGAGTTGGAAGATCTCATTTTAAATCCCTCTTAACTTGAATTACTATGATAATTTATGAAATATCATTTTATATCTATAACCTATTTTATCTTTCAGAAAGCTAGTCATGACAGATATTATGATTACTATTTTATAAATGATTTAACTGAGGCTCAGAAGAATTGTTACTTTTTCAAATTTACATATCAAGTTAGGCAGAGTTAGGAATGAATACAAAATTTCTGGATCCCAATTCACTATTCTTTCCTATATGTTTACTTCCTCTTTGCTTTTTTTCACTTATTTTCTCAAGGGGAAAAGATTGCATTCTCTCCCTGTTTAGATTCTACTTACCATCTAGACTGGAAGTTGAAAAGAGGGGAAGGATTTGAGAGGAAAAAAGTATGAGATTTCTTTTTTAAATGTTTAGCTGTTTCTGTCCTGTTCAAGTTCTGGCGATCCTCTTTGGCATTTTCTTGGCAAAGATACTGGAGTAGTTTGTTGTTTCTCCAGCTCATTTTATAGATAAGGAAACTGAGGCAAACAGGGTTCAGTGACTTGCCCACAGCCACATAGCTAAGTATCTGAGACTGAGTTTGAACTCAGGAAGATGAGTAATCCTGACTTCAGGCCCAGAATTTTATCTACTGGGTCACCTAAGTACCTTTTGCATACTAGTTGCTGATTTGCATCAGATCAATTCTAATTCCTTTTAAGGCTTAGAAATGTAAACCAGTACTGGTTGGGCTATAGCATTTCCTAATCTCATAGTTCATTGATTCATTCAACAAAAAGTTACTGAGCCTACAATATGGAAAACCTATGCTATGCACTGAGAGAGACACCAAAGAAACAAAATGAATGTTTATTGCCTTCTAACATCCAAAGATTCATATTAGTATAGCCCCTTTGGAGTGCTACATTCCCCAGTGGAACATGCTCTATTGGTGTTCCACTCAAGAATAGCAAAGTTTGAGGTGGGCCTACTCCTAGTAATGCATAATGGAGGGACTCTCTCCTCTCCACCTTTGGGCACAAATAACCTCTGACTAGTCTCTGCCAGCTTTGATGACTCTAGGGGTTTCCTACTGTGTAGTGACAATGTCATTTAATTGCATTCTGAGCCATGAACAAACTAAAAGATAAATTATTACCCCTGAGGATTCTTCTTTTTTTAAATTTAAATTTATTCATTATGTTTCCTTACATGTTGAATATTTAACAAAATTTAAAAAAATGTGATTCTCAAATTCTTTTCCTCTGCACCATTATTTTTTCTTCCTTGAGAAGGAAAACAATATGATAATGATTATATATATATTATATACAAAATACATGCCCACATTATTCATGTTGCAAAAGAAAAAAAGAAAACAGATTAAAACACCAAGAAAATTAAAGAAAGGTTTTTGGGTTTTGTTTTGTTTTGTTTTGTTTTAATATGCTTCAATCTGCTGATTCAGATTTCATCACTTCTCTATTTGGAGGAGAAATGTTTTTCATCATTTTGGTCCTTTAGAATTGTCTTGTATCTTCCATTGTCTTGATCAGAGTAGTTGATCTTAAAATACATCTGTTGATGTATGCAAAATTCTACTGGTCAATTCAGCTTGCTTCATAAGAGTATTCTCATGCTTTTCTGAAAACAACCATTTCACTATTTCTTATAATAAGATAAAATTCCATCAAAATCATATACCCCAACTTTTTCAGCCTTTCCCAAATTGATGTACATCCCCTTGATTTCCAATTCTTTGCTAAAAAATGAGTGTTATAAATATTTTTGCTCATATAGATTCTTTTCCTTTTTTGCTTTGATGTCTTTGAGATTTATATTTAGTGATGGTATTGCTGGGTCAAAGAGTATGCATAGTTTTATATTCTTGTGGGCATAATTCCAAATTGTTCTCCAAAATAGTTGGACCAGTTCACAACTTCAACAATGCATTAGTATCGATATTTTTTTTTCCAAATGCTCTCTAATATTTGTCATTTTCTATTCAATGGTGGTCTTTTCACCAGGGAATATTTGGAAGTCCTCTATTTCATTAAATAGCAACTTTCCCTGTGAAGGATTATACTCAGTTTTTCTGGTTAGATTATTCTTGGTTGTAATTCCAGCCTGGTTGCCCCCCAGAATATGATATTCTAAGTACTTCACTCTTTTGATCTGGCAGCTGTTAATTCTTGTGTTATTGTGATTGGGACTTGAAAATATGTGAATGGTTTCTTTTTGCTGCTTTGAAATTAGCTATGATACTTCTGTGAGTTTTCATTTTTGGATCTCTTTCAGGAGGGGATAAGTGGATTCTTTCAATTTTTATTTTACCCTCTGAATTTAATAAACCAGGGCAATTTTCTTTTGTATCTTCCTGAAATATTGTGTATACATTTTTTAAAAATATGGCTTTCAGATTTTCAATAACTGTTAAATCATCTTTTCTCAATTTATTTTACAGGTCAGAATTTTTTTTTTGATGACATATTTCACATTTTTTTCTATTTTTCTCATTCTTTTGAGTTTTTTATTATTTCTTGATATCTCATGGAGTTTCCATTTGCTCAGTTCTAATTCTTAAAATAATAATTTCTTCAATGAGCTTTTATATCCCCCCCATATCTCTGATTCTGCTTGTTAAGTAGTTCTTTTCTTCACTGAATTTTGTAACTTTTTTTTGACCTATTATACTTTTTAAGGAGTTCTTTTTATGGCTTTTTTTTTTACCATTTGACCAAGTTCTTTTTATGCTTCTTTTACATTTTGACTATGATTTTTTTCTTTTTTTTAAAAAAAGTGAATTTATTTATTTAAAACTAATAAAAATAGAAAAAAAAGCATTGTCATATGGACAGCAGAACATAGGAAAGGATTCAAAATATGTAGCAATAAATTTTCACTTCAAAAAAGCACATATAATAGAAAACATTGTATTCAGAACTTTCCATCTTTTCCTTACTTATTATTATTAATAATAATATTACTTATTATTCTCTGCTGTATATTTTTTACTTTATTCATTTTTATCCTTTCCTCCTTCTTCCTTCTCTAGACAGTCTATAACTAAGCATGAATATATTTATGCACATACACATATCATTCATTATTGTACTTAATTTTGCAGGATATAATGTTTTCTGCCACAATCTTAGTCCTTTAGATCGCTGATATACAGGATTCTGAGATCTATGGTCTTTTATTATAAGCACTGATAGGTTTTGTTTATAGTTCTGATTGTCACTCCAACATATTTAATTTTTTTTGGCTGTTGTTTGTAAAATTTTCTTTTTGATCTGTGGGTTTCAAAATTTAGCAATGATATCCCCAGAGGTTTTCCTTGTAAGACCTCTTTCAAGTTGTGAACAGTAGATTTCCTCCCCTCTTGTTCTAACAATTCAAAACAATTTTCTTTACTTGTTTCTTGTGTTATTATATCCAGATTATTTTTGTGGTCATACTTTTCAGGTAGGCCAGTTATTTTTATGTTTTGTTTTGATTTTAATTGGTCTCATAGCTTCACTGGTTTCCCCTTGCCCAATGCTAACTTTCAAAGAACTATTTTTTTTAAAGACTTTGTATCTCCTTTTTGAATTTATTAACTTTTATCATAATCTTGTTTTTCCTTGATGATTTTCATTCTTTCATTAATTAATTAGTTAATTAATTAATTTTTAGTTTTCTTTAATTTTTCTCATTTGATTTTTTAATGTCTTTTTTGTGTTCTTATATTAATTCTTTCTGAGTAGGGAGCCATATAATGTTACTCTTTGGGGTAGGAGTTTTTTTTTTTTTTAAACTCAAAATTAGTGTAAGCATCTCTAATAATGGAATGGGGGATGGTGCCTCTGGCTTCACTTCAGGCCTAATGGCCTAAAACCATCCACCTGTAAGTGCCCACATCCAGCAGAGTCCCAGGTCCCACTGCTTCTGACCTCTTTATCTTCCCAGATTCATTCATCTGATTCTCCATACCAGGAAGTGAAAGTTCTTGTGGTAATAGCTGAGACCACCTCCCAACTAGGTAACACACAGGCTCATTGCTTCTTGTTTCAGTGGAACTAGGCTAGATGTGTTTAGAATTCACAGGGGCCAAACCTTTTTCCTGATATCTTTTTAATATTTTCTCTGATTGTTTCTCTAGGACCACTATTCTCCCCCAATTCTGCTCCAACTCCTACTTGTTTTTAACCTACTCTATGTTTTTCCAGAGACATAGTTTTGTCTTGTTCTTGGTGGAAATCTGGAGAACTTGGAATTTTCTGACCTGTACCACCATCTCCCCAGAATCCTATATTATTCTATTTTTAAGAAGTTATTTTCTTGGGTGTAGCCAAGATGGCAGAGAGCAGAAATGACTCTCTGTGACCTCCTCTAACCTTCTATCAAACCCACAGCAGATTAAGCCTCAAAACTGGTTTTGGAGTCAAAAAAACTCCCAAATATTTTGGACTACAACACATTTCTAGAAGTTAACTTGGAAGAACTTCAGAACAGATCTGTTTCAATCAGGCAGGGGAAACAGGTTAGTGAGCCCAGACAGAAGGGTAGGAAGACAGGGCAGGAAGCCAGGGCCATAAATCAGACCGTTGCAGTTTCCTGCAGTTTCCAGGCACATAGGAATCTTCTGTGAGACTCTTAGGTTGCTTTGTCCTGGTTGCAAGCAGGTAGTTTGGTATATTTGCCTTTATAAAAAGTAAATTTTAAACCACTGAGCCTGGGAAGAAAGCTGGACTAGCCCAGGAAATCAATCAACAAAACTTCCCCAGGGCAAATTAGAGCAGCTGTTGCTCCTTTGCTTTGAACAGACCTCAAGCCTTAAAAAATAAATAAAAATTAAAAAAAAATAGCTCTCACCACATACAGCTTTTATATATAGAGAGAATAACAGACCTCAGAACCTGAGGTTCCTAAAGGAAAATCAACTCCAGAGGAAGCCCCAAAGAGAAATAAGAGCTGGTCCCCTTTTCACAAGGCTTTCCTGGAAGACTGCATAAAGGACCTTAAAAGAAAGTTAGAAGAAAAATGGGGAAATTAAATAAGATCATTGCAAGAAGGAAGGGGAAAAGCATATAATGCCCTACAAAATAGATATGAAAAAAGACACAAATTCACTGAAAAACAAAATTGGAGAAATGGAAAAAGAATGCAAGGAATAAAAAAAAAATTAATTGGCCAATTACAAAAGGAGCTAAAAATTTTAACTGAAGAAAATAATACGTTAAAAATTATAATGGAACAAATGGAAGTGAATGACAATAATACTTTAAGAATCAGGCAAACAAAACCAAAAAAATGAAAAAAATAGAAGAAAATATGAAATATCTCTTAGAAAAAAAACTGACCTGAAAAATAGATCTAGGAGAGACAACATAAGGATTATTGGACTTCCTGAAAGCCATGATGAAAAAAGAACCTAAATACTATCTTACAGGAAATCATGAAAGAAAACTGCCCTGATTTTTTAGAATCAGGAGGTAAAATAACCATCAAAAGAATTCACCAATCACCTCCTGAAAGAGACCCCAAAATTAAATCCCCAAGCAATATCGGGGCTAAAATTCAAAGCTATCACACCAAGGAAAAGATACTGTAAGCAGCCAGAAAAAAAAACAATTCAAATATCAAGGAGCCACAATAAGGATCACATAGGATCTATCAGCTTTTATGTTAATGGATCAAAGGGTCTGGAATCTAATTTTCCAAAAGGCAAAAAAAACTTGGATTACAGCCAAGAATAAGCTATACAGCTAAAATGAACATTATCTTTCAGGGAAGAAGACGGATATTTAATGATACAGGTGAATTTCAACTATTTCTAATGAAAAGACCAGATCTGAACAAAAATTTGACTTCCAAACACAGAATTCAAGAGAAGCATAAAAAGGTCAAAAGGTAAGAACTCTTGAGAATTATATTTCTATTATGGGTATATTAAGGAACTCAGGTATAATTTGATTTTATTTTGATAATATGAAAAAAGAAACTAGAGGTAAAAAGGGGATAATACTGGAAAAAGAGGAAAACGTTGGTAAAATAAGGGAAATTACATCTCACAAAGAGGCAAAGAAAATCTATTATAATTGAGGGAAAGAAGGGAGGGGGATGAGCATTGTGTGAATCTTACTTTCATCAAAATTGGCTCTAAGAGAGAATATCAAACATATTTCATTTCTCAGAGAAACTTGTCCCACCTTATAAATAAATAGGATGGAAAAGGGGGGTGGGAAAGGGAAAGACTAATAGAAGGGAAAATAGAAGAATTAGGGAAAAGGTAAAAAAAAATGGGAGCTCTAAAGGGGAGGACTGTTTGAGGGAGGTGGTCATCAAAAGCAAAATAGTGAGGAAAAGGGAAGGGGGAAAGGAAAGAGAAAAAGATAAATTTGAGTAAATAAGATGGCAGGAAATACAGAATTAGTTATTTTAACTGTGAATATGAATGGGATGAACTCTCCCATAAAGTGGAAGCAGATAGCAGACTGGATTAAAAGCCAGAATCGTACAATATGTTGTTTCCAAGAAACTCATCTAAAGCACAGTGATACATACAGAGTGAAGGTAAAGGCGTATGGGAGAATCTATTATGCTTCAGGTGAAGAAAAACAGAAAGCAGAGGTAGCCATACTGACCTCAGATCAAGCAAAAGCAAATTTGGTCTAATTAAAGGAAAAAAGGAAGGAAACTATATTTTACTAAAGGGTACCATAGATAATGAAGCAATATCAATACTAAAACATATATACACCAAGTGGTATAGCATCCAGATTCCTAGAAAAGAAGTTAAGAAAGAGATGCAAGAAGAAATAAACAATAAAACTATACTAGTGGGGGATCTCAACCTTTCTCTCTCTGAATTAGATAAATCAAACCACAAAATAAAAAAGAAAGAAATTAAGATGAACAAAATGATAGAAAAATCTTTGGAGAAAATTGAATGGAGACAGAAAGGAGTTTACTTTTTTTCTCAGTGGTTCATAGAATTTATACAAAAATTGACCATTTGTTAGGGCATAAAAACCTAAAAATCAAATGCAGTAAGGCAGAAATAGTAAATACATTTTTTTTCAGATCATGATGCAATAAAAATCACATGCAACACACGGCCAGGAGAAAATAGACAAAAGGTTTATTGGAAATTAAATAATTTCATCCTAAAGAATGAATGGGTGAAATAGTAAATCACAGACACAATCAATAATTTCATCCAGGAGAATGATAATAATTAGACAACATACAAAAATTTGTGGGATACAGCCAAAGTGGTACTCCTTTCTGTTTCCATTAAATTTTATCCAAAGATTATCATACTTAACTTTTCTAGTATTCTGGTTACCTCTTTAACTTCTTATTATTTTGTGGTTTGATTTATGTAGTTTTGAGAGAGCAACGTTGAGATCTCCCACTATTATAGTTTTGCTGTCTATTTCTTCTTGCAGCTGTCTTATCTTCTCCTTTAGGAACTTTCATGCTATACCACTTGGTGCATATATGTTTAGTATTAATATTGCTTTATTATTTATGGTACCCTTTAGTAAGATATAGTTTCCTTCCTTATCTCCTTTAATTAGACTAAATTTGCTTTTGCTTGATCTGAGGTCAGTATGGCTACTTCTGCTTTTTTTTTTTTTTTTTTTTTACTTCATCTGAAGCATAATAGATTCTGCTCCACCCTTTTAGCATTATTGTGTATGTATCACCCTGCTTGAAATGTGTTTCTTGTAACCAATATATTGTAGGATTCTGGCTTTTAATCCATTCTGTTATCTGCTTCTGCTTTATGGGAGAATTCACCCCATTTACATTTACAATTAAAACTACTAATTCTGTATTTCCTGCCATCTTATTAACCCCAAATTATACTTTTCTGTTTCCTTTCTCCCTTTCCTTCCTTTCCCAGTATTTTACTAATGAGCACCATTTGCCTCAAGCAGGCCTCCTCCTTTAGAGTCCCTCCCCTTTTCTTATATCTTTCCCTCACTATTTCTGTTTTCCCTTCTATTTAGTCTACCCCTTCCCTTTTCCCCTTTCTCCTCCCACTTTTCCATAAGGTAAGAGAAGTTTCTCTGTGAAACCAAATATGTCAAATATTTTCTTTTTAAGCCAAATTTGATGACAGTAAGATTCATGCAATGTTCATTTCGTCCCTTCTTTCCCTCAAATATAATAGGTTTCTTTTATCTCTTTGTGAGATGTAATTTCCCTCATTTTCCCTTAACTTTTCCCTTTTTCCTATACAATCCTCTTTCCACTTCTAGTTTATTTTTTATATTATAAGAGTAAAAACAAATTATACATGCACTCTCTATATATACCCATAACAGAAATACAATTCTCAAGAGTTCTTTTCTTTTTATCTTTTTATATTCTCTTGAATTCTATATTTGGAGGTCAAATTTTTTGTTTGGATCTTGTCTTTTCATCAGAAATAAATGGAATTCACTTGTTTCATTGAATGTCCATCTTCTTTCCTGAAAGAAAATGCTCAGTTTAGTAGGGTAGTTTATTCTTGGCTGCATTCCAAGTTCCTTTGCCTGTCAGAATATCAGATTCTAGGGCTTGCGATCCTTTACGGTGGAAGCTGCTTAGTCCTGGGTAATCCTTATTGTGGCTTCTCAGTATTTGAATTTTTTCTGGCTGTTTGTAATATTTTTTTTTCCTTGGTCTGATACTTAAGAAATTTAGCCATGAAATTGCTTGGAGTTTTAATTTTGGGATCTCTTTTAGGAGGTGTTAGTGAATTCTTTCAATGGCTATTTTGCCTTCTCCTTCTATGACATCCATGGAGTTCTCTTTGATGATTTGCTGAAAAATAGAGTCTAGGCTCCTTTTTTCATCATTGTTTTCAGGAAGCCCAATAATCCTTAGATTTTCTCTCCTAGGCTTTCCAGATCAGTTATTTTCCCAAGTAGGTATTTTACATTTTTTCTATTTTTCCTTTTTGTTTTTGGGTTTGCTTGACTGAATCTTGATGTCTCATTGAGTCATTCATTTCCACTTTTTCAGTTCTGATTTTTAGTGAATTATTTTCTATTTTTATAAAAAGCTTTTTATTTACAAAACATATGAGTGTTTTTTCTACATTGACCTTTGCAAAAAAACTTTTTTTCTAAGCTTTTACCCTCCTTCCCCCACCCCCTAACCCCATCCCTAGATGACAGATAATCTAATAAATGTTAAATATGACAAATTATATGACAAATTCAATATATGAATAGAGATATATACAGTTATCTTACTGCACCAGAAACATCAGATTTAGAAAGAGAGAAGAAAAAAAGCAACCTAAGAAGGAAACCAAAATGCATGGAAATATTCACAGAAAGTGTTAAAATGCTGTGCTGTGGTCCACACTCAGTTCCCACAGGCCTCTCTCTGGACGTATATGACTATCTTCATCGCTGAACAATAGGAACTGGTTTGAATCACATCATTGTTGAAGAGAACCATATCCATCATAATTGATCATCGTATAGTCTTGTTGCTGTGTATAATGTTCTTCTGGTTCTGCTGATTTCACTCAGCATCAGTTCATGCAAGTCTCTCCAGGCCTCTCTAAAATCATCCTGTTGGTTGTTCCTTACGGAACAATAATATTCCATAACATTCATATACCATAATTTATTCCGCTATTCTCCAATTGATGGGCATCCTTTCAATTTCCAGTTTCTTGCCACTACAAAAAGGGCTTCCACAAACATTTTTGCACAGGTGGGTCCCTTTCCCTCCTTTAAAATCTCTTTGGGATATAGGCCCAGTAGAAACACTGCTGGGTCAAATGGTATGCACAGTTTGATAACTTTTTGAGCATAGTTCCAAATTGCTCTCCAGAATGGTTGGATCCGTTCACAGTTTCACCAACAGTGTATCAGTGTCACAGTCTTCCCACATCTCCTCCAACAATTATCATTATCATTTCCTGTCATTTTAGCCAATCTGACAGGTGTGTAATGGCATCTCAGAGTTGTCTTAATTTGCATTTCTCTGAGCAATAGTGATTTGGAGCACCTTTGCATGTGACTAGAAATAGTTTCAATTTCTTTGTCGGAAAATTGTCTGTTCATATCTTTTGACCATTTATCAATTGGAGAATGGCTTGAATTCTTATATATTTGAATCAATTCTCTATATATTTTAGAAATGAGGCTTTTATCAGAAGCTTTGAATGTAAAAATATTTTCCCAGTTTACTGCTACCCTTCTAATCTTGTCTGCATTCATTTTGTTTGTACAAAACTTTTTAACTTGATATAGTCAAACTTATCTATTTTGTGATTAATGATGACCTCTAGTTCTTTGGTCACAAATTCCTTCCCCCTCCACAGGTCTGAGAGGTAAACCATCCTACATTGTTCTAATTTGTTTATAATATCATTCTTTCTGTCTAGATCATTAATCCATTTTGACATTATCTTGGTATATGGTGTTAGGTGTGGGTCAATGCCTAATTTCTTCCATAGTAGTTTCCAATTATCCCAGCAGTTTTTGTCAAATAGTGAGTTTTTATCCCAAAAACTGGGGTATTGGGTTTATCAAACACTAGATTACTATTGCCATTGAGTATTTTGTCCTGTGAACCTAATCTATTTCATTGATCCACTACTCTATTTCTTAGCCAGTACCAAATAGTTTTGGTGACCACTGCTTTATAATATAGTTTTAGATCTGGTACAACTAGGCCACCTTCATTTGCATTTTTTT
>JAJPUD010008942.1:0-22733 GCA_023553655.1 Myrmecobius fasciatus | reverse complement strand
GGAACTGGTTTGAATCACATCATTGTTGAAGAGAACCATATCCATCATAATTGATCATCGTATAGTCTTGTTGCTGTGTATAATGTTCTTCTGGTTCTGCTGATTTCACTCAGCATCAGTTCATGCAAGTCTCTCCAGGCCTCTCTAAAATCATCCTGTTGGTTGTTCCTTACGGAACAATAATATTCCATAACATTCATATACCATAATTTATTCCGCTATTCTCCAATTGATGGGCATCCTTTCAATTTCCAGTTTCTTGCCACTACAAAAAGGGCTTCCACAAACATTTTTGCACAGGTGGGTCCCTTTCCCTCCTTTAAAATCTCTTTGGGATATAGGCCCAGTAGAAACACTGCTGGGTCAAATGGTATGCACAGTTTGATAACTTTTTGAGCATAGTTCCAAATTGCTCTCCAGAATGGTTGGATCCGTTCACAGTTTCACCAACAATGTATCAGTGTCACAGTCTTCCCACATCTCCTCCAACAATTATCATTATCATTTCCTGTCATTTTAGCCAATCTGACAGGTGTGTAATGGCATCTCAGAGTTGTCTTAATTTGCATTTCTCTGAGCAATAGTGATTTGGAGCACCTTTGCATGTGACTAGAAATAGTTTCAATTTCTTTGTCGGAAAATTGTCTGTTCATATCTTTTCACCATTTATCAATTGGAGAATGGCTTGAATTCTTATATATTTGAATCAATTCTCTATATATTTTAGAAATGAGGCTTTTATCAGAAGCTTTGAATGTAAAAATATTTTCCCAGTTTACTGCTACCCTTCTAATCTTGTCTGCATTCATTTTGTTTGTACAAAACTTTTTAACTTGATATAGTCAAACTTATCTATTTTGTGATTAATGATGACCTCTAGTTCTTTGGTCACAAATTCCTTCCCCCTCCACAGGTCTGAGAGGTAAACCATCCTACATTGTTCTAATTTGTTTATAATATCATTCTTTCTGTCTAGATCATTAATCCATTTTGACATTATCTTGGTATATGGTGTTAGGTGTGGGTCAATGCCTAATTTCTTCCATAGTAGTTTCCAATTATCCCAGCAGTTTTTGTCAAATAGTGAGTTTTTATCCCAAAAACTGGGGTATTGGGTTTATCAAACACTAGATTACTATTGCCATTGAGTATTTTGTCCTGTGAACCTAATCTATTTCATTGATCCACTACTCTATTTCTTAGCCAGTACCAAATAGTTTTGGTGACCACTGCTTTATAATATAGTTTTAGATCTGGTACAACTAGGCCACCTTCATTTGCATTTTTTTCATGAATTCCCTTGAAATTCTTGACCTTTTGTTTTTCCAGATGAATTTTGTTGTTATTTTTTCTAGGTCCGTTAAATAATTTCTTGGGAGTTTGATTGGTATAGCACTAAATAAATAGATTAGTTTAGGTAGTATTGTCATCTTTATTATATTCGCTCGACTTATCCAAGAGCACTTGATGTTTTTCCAATTGTTTAGATCTGACTTTATTTGTGTGGAGAGTGTTTTGTAGTTTTGCTCATATAAATCCTGACTTTCGCTTGGCAGATACATTCCCAAATATTTTATACTATCGATAGTTATTTTGAATGGAATTTCTCTTTGTATCTCTTGCTGTTGCATTTTGTGGCTGAAGTATAAGAATGCTGATGATTTATGTGGATTTATTCTGTATCCTGCAACTTTGCTAAAGTTGTGGATTAATTCTAATATTTTTCTAGGGTTCTCTAAGTAGACCAACATATCATCTGCAAAGAGTGATAATTTGGTTTCCTCATGACCTACTCTAATTCCTTCAATCTCTTTTTCTTGTCTTATTGCCAAAGCTAGCATTTCTAATACAATATTGAATAGTAATGGTGATAGTGGGCAACCTTGTTTCACCCCTGATCTTATTGGGAATGGATCCAGTTTATCACCATGACATATGATGGTAGTTGATGGTTTTAAATAGATGCTACTGACTATTTTAAGGAAAATTTCATTAATTCCTATACTCTCTAGTGTTTTTAATAGGAATGGATGTTGGATTTTATCAAATGCTTTTTCTACATCTATTGAGATTATCACATGTTTTTTGTTAATTTGGTTATTGATATAGTCAATTATGTTAATAGTTTTCCTAATATTGAACCATCCCTGCATTCCTGGAATAAATTCTACTTGGTCATGGTGTATTATTCTGGGAATGATTTTCTGTAATCTCCTTGCTAATATTTTATTTAAGATTTTTGCATCAATATTCATTAGGAAGATTGGTCTATAATTTTCTTTCTCTGTTTTTGTTTTACCTGTTTTATGTATCAGTATCATGTCTGTGTCATAAAAGGAGTTTAGTAGGAGTCCTTCATTCCCTATTTTTTCGAATATTTTATATAATATTGGAGTTAATTGTTCTTTAAATGTTTGGTACAATTCACATGTAAATCCATCTGGTCCTGGGTATTTTTTCTTAGGGAGTTGATTAATGACTTGTTCTATTTCTTTTTCTAAAATGGGACTATTTAAGTAATTTATTTCCTCTTCTGTTAATCTGGGCAATCTATATTTTTGTAGATATTCCTCCATTTCAGTTAGGTTATCAAATATATTGGCATAAAGTTGGGCAAAGTAACTCCTGATTATTGCTCTAATTTCCTCTCCATTGGTGGAAAGTTCTCCCTTTTCATTTTTGAGACTAACAATTTGATTTTCCTCCTTCCTTTTTCTAATCAAATTAACTAGAGCTTCATCTATTTTGTTGGTTTTTCATAAAACCAACTTTTAGTTTTATTTATTAATTCAATAGTTTTTTTTTACTTTCAATTTTATTAATCTCTCCTTTTATTTTTAGAATTTCAAATTTGGTATTTGATTGGTTGTTTTTAATTTGTTCTTTCTCTAGCTTTCTTTTTAGTTCCAAGCCCAATTCATTGATTTTCTCTTTCTCTATTTTATGCACATAAGCATCTAGACATATAAAATTTCCCCTTATTATTGCTTTGGCTGTATCCCACAAATTTTGGTATGTTGTCTCATTATTGTCATTCTCCTGCATGAAATTAGTAATTGTTTCTGTAATTTGCTGTTTCACCCATTCATTATTTAGGATAATATTATTTACTTTCCAATTGCTTTTTGGTCTATTTTCTCCTGGCCCTATGTTGCATGTGATTTTTATTCCATCATGATCTGAAAAAAATACATTTACTATTTCTGCCTTCCTGCATTTGATTTTGAGGTTTTTGTGTCCTAACACATTGTCAATTTTTGTATAAGTTCCATGGACTGCTGAGACAAAAGTAAACTCCTTTCTGTCTCCATTTAATTTCCTCCAAAGATCTATCATACCCAACTTTTCTAACATTTTGATTACATCCTTAACTTGTTTCTTATTTATTTTATGGTTTGATTTATCAAGTTCTGAGAGAGGGAGGTTGAGATCCCCCACTATTATTGTTTTGCTGTCTATTTCTTCTTGCATCTCTCTGAACTTTTCCTCTAGGAATTTCCATGCTATACCACTTGGTGCATATATGTTTAATATTGATATTGCTTCATTATCAATGGTACACTTTAGGAAGATATAATTTCCTTCTTGGTCTCTTTTAATTAGGTCTATCTTGCTTTTACTTGGTCTGAGATCAGGATTGCTACCCCTGCTTTTTTTTGGTTCACCTGAAGCATAATAGATTCTGCTCCAGCCTTTTACCTTCACCCTCTTTGTATCTCTATGTTTTAGATGTTTTTCTTGTATACAACATATTGTTGGATTCTGTTTTTTATTCCAATCTGCTATCTGCTTCAGCTTTAAGGGAGAGTTCATTCCATTCACATTCACAGTTAAAATAACTAATTCTGTATTTCCTGCCATCTTATTTACCCTAGCTTATGCTTTTCTCTTTCTTATCCCCTTTCTCTCCTCCCTACTATTTTGCTTTTGATAACCACTTCCCTCAAAAAATCCTTCCCCTTTAGAGCTTCACCCACCCCCCTTTTTCCCCCTTTCCCTCCTGTTTCCTTATAAGTAAGTCTATTATTCCCTCAGAGCCAAATCTGATGATGTAGAGAGTACCCCAATTCTCATTCTCCTCCCTTTTTTTCCCTCAATCATTATAGGTTTTCTTTGCCTCTACATGTGATGTAATTTCCCTTATTTTACCTCCTTTTCCTCTTCTTCCAGTGTTATCCCTTTTCTACCTCTAATTTCTTTTTCAGTTTATCATATTATAATAATCATAAAATAATGACAATCATATCATAATAATCATAAAATCACAATAATCATATAATAATCATAATGTAATAATAAATTCATAAAATCAACCCTCATTCTATAAGTATCTATAACATATAGTTCTCAAGAGTTTTTTTTCTTTCTTGTTACCTTTTCACATTTCTCTTGTGTTTTCTGTTTGTAGATCAAATTTTTTGTTTAATTCTGGTCTTTTCAGCAGAAATAGGTGAAATTCTCCTATATCATTGAATGACCATCTTCTTCCCTGGAAGATAATGATCACTCTAGCTGGATAACTTATTCATGGCTGTAATCCAAGTTCCATTGCTCTTCCAAATATTTGATTCCAGGTCCTTCAATCCTTCAAAGTAGAAGCTGCTAGGTCCTGTGTGATCCTAATTGTGGCTCCTCGATATTTAAATTGTTTCTTTCTGATTTCTCATAATATCTTTTCCTTGGCATGATAGTTCAGGAATTTAGCCACGATATTTCTTGGGGACATAATTTTTGGGTTTCTTTCAGGAGGTGATCAGTGGATTGTTTCAGTAAGTATTTTGCCTTCTGGGTCTAAAATACCAGGACAGTTTTCTTTTATGATTTCCTGGAAGATAGTGTCTAGGTTCTTTTTTATTCATCATGGCTTTCAGGAAGCCCTATATTCCTTAGATTGTCTCTCCTAGATCTATTTTCCAGGTCAGTTGTTTTTCCTAGGAGATATTTCATGTTTTTCTCTATCTTTTCAGTTTTTAAATTTTTCTTTGACTGATTCTTGAAGTCTTGATGACTCATTCACTTCCAATTGTTCAATTCCAATTTTTAATGTCTTATTTTCTTCATTTACTGTTTTTAGTTCCTTTTGCAACTGACTAATTACATTTTTTTGTTCATTGCATTCTTTTTCCATTTTTTCTATTTTATTTTGCAGTGATCTCATTTCGTTTCCCCATGAACTCTAACTCTCTTTTAAGATTCTTTATGCAATCTTCAAAGAAAGCTTTGTGACATGGAGACCAGTTTATGTCTCTCTTTGGGGCTTTTTCTGGAGTTGCTTTACCTTTAGGGGCCTCAGGATTTTAGGTCTGTTCTTCCCTCTCTCCATTAAAGTTGTCTATGGTGAGAGTTCTTTTTGGTTTTTATTCATTTTTTTAAAGGTATGAGGTCTGTTTAAGGCAAAGGTTGGACAGCAGCTTTATTTTGCCCTGGGGCAGTTCTGCTGATTGAGTTATTACAGGTACTGTGCAGTTCTGCTGATTGAATTATGTCAGGTGCTGGACAGTTCTGCTTTAGTTCACCTTGGGGCAGTTCTGCTGATTGAATTATTTCAGGTCCTGATCAGTCCTGTTGATTGATTGATTGCCCTAGGGTGCTCTGTAATGGCAGCTAGGTCCGAAGTTCATCAGGGGTTCAGTGGTTCACAATCTACCCCCCACAAATGGCAGACCCTCAAAACCACCTGCCCACAATCAGGACAGTTTGGCCCAAGAGGCCCTCAGAAGACTCCCAGGTGTGTGAAAAGCACAATGTTCCCACTCCTGTTCCGACTCCTGTGACGACTCCTGTTCCAGTTCCCTACTCCAGCTCCCTGCTCCAGCTCCCTGCCCTGGTCTCCCTGTGCTGCCATCTGGGTTCAGCAGACCACGCCCCTGCCCAATTAAAACAGACCTGTTTTGAAGTTCTTCCAGAGTATCTTCTTCTAGAATCATGTTATCCTCCAGATACTCTGGATTTTTTTGCTTCAAAATCAGTCTAGAGGCTTCATATGTTGTTGGTTTGAGGGAAGGTTAGAGGAGGTTACAGAGACTCCTGTGTGATCTCCCCCATCTTCGAATTATTTACTTTATTTTCTTTTTTTCTACTTCTTTTTGTATTTGTCCAATTGAATTATTAAATGAGTTGTTTTGTTCTATGATTTTTTTTCCATTTCACAAATTCATTTTTAAGGGGTTATTTTCCTTTTCCATTTCACAAATTCTGTTTTTCTGGGAGTTGTTTTCTTTTTCCATTTTTAATGAGTTGTATGCTTTTTCCATTTCACTAAGTCTATTTTGTATTGAATTTTCTTCAGGAAATTTTGGTGTTGCTTTTTTCAAACCCTCTTGCAATGTCTTCATTTCCTTTCCCATTTTTATTCTAGTTCTCTTTTAAGACATTTTTTAATTTCTTTGAGGACAGCCTTCTGTGAGGGGTTTCAATTTATATTACTTTTTGGTGTCTCATCTGGAGACAATCTGCTTTAATCTCCTCAGGGTTTGAAATTTGTTTTTCTCTTTCACTATAAAAACTATCTATTGTCAGAATACTTTTTGCTTTTTTTTGCTTTTTATTTTTTTTTAAGTTGAAATCTGCTTTTAAGTAAGGGAGGATCTCCAAGCTTCCTTTCCAAGTACCAGTGGCTGCACTGAGTCAGTGCTGATTAACTTCCCATGCTGGGTGGGCATGGCCAGGTCCTGTGAGTTTCTGGTCTTTTGGGGTTCACTATTTACCTTTTGTGTTTGTGTTGGATGTTTTATAACTTCTCTGCTGATCTACTGGCTTGCAACCAGGGAAGAGTAGCCAGCATTGTTGTAGATTCTTCCACATAGCACACCGTGCTGCCTGCACTCCCAGGGTCTGAGCTCACCCTGCTTGCTCTTGGCCGACCTCCCTCCATGCCCAGTTAAAACAGATCTTTTCTGGCAATCTTTGAAATTATGTTCTGCTGGTAATTTATTACACTCCCAATATTTGTGGGTTCTGCCAGTCTAGAACTAATTCAGAGACTGGATTTGGTAATTGGTGTGAGGATCATGGAGAAGGTCAAAAAGAAGTGTGTGCTCTTTTTGCCATCTTAGCTCTACGTCTTGATGTTTCTTCAAAACAACCTGATCTTTTCTTTCTTTTTATACATCTATGTTCTTAAAAATCATATATTTTCCCTTTCCCTTTCTCTTTCCTTTTCCCAAAGAGTCAGCCTTTATAATAAAAAGTAACAGAATAAGACAAAATAATAAAGAATAACAAGTCCACAATCTTATATACAAAATTCTGTATTATCCATAATTTTTTACCTTTGCAAAAAAGAATGAATAGTCAATGGCATTGAATAATGTTGGATTAAGTGAGTAGAACCAAGAGAACATTGTATACAGCAACAACAAGATAATGTGATGATCAACTATGAAGGCCTTGATTTTTTTCAACCATGAGGTGATCAAGGCAGTTCCAATATACTTGTGTTGGAAAGGTCCATATGCATCCAGAGAAAGAACTATCCATAGTATTTTCACCTTTTATTATTGTTATTTTTTGTATGTGTGTGTGTTTTGTTTTCCTCTTTTTAATCTGCTTTTTCTTGTGCATCATGGCAGATATGGAAATATGTTTCGAAGAATTGCATATGTTTAACTTCTATTAGATTCCTTGCTGTCTAGCATAGGAGAGAAGAGGGATAAAGGAAGAAAAATTTGGAATGCAAGATTTTGTAAAAGTGAATGTTAAAAATTTATCTTTGCAGTATTTGGAAAAATAAAAAGCCATTTTTTTAAAGGATAGTAAGGAGCCTTCTCATGTCCTCTCTTTGTGGCCAAGCCTAGTTAGTGGAATTTCAAATAGAATGATTGATATGCCATATGTATCTTCTCACACTTCTTTGTAATTTTTATATTTATCATATTAATATTGCAAGAATAACTAATTACTTTCATATGTCACAATTTGTTTAGCCATTCTCCAAATAATAGATACCTAATTTTTTCCCCAGCACTTTGCTACTATAAAAAGTGTGATTATGAAAATTAGGTACATTTGGGATATATCTTCCTGTCTTTGGGCTCCTTGGGAAATAGGTTGTACAATGAATAAAATACTAGGTCAGGAAGATCTGAGTTCCATTTTTGACCTCTGACACTGACTAACTATTTGATTCTGCTCAAGTCATTTAACATCTTTCTGTTAAGATTCCTCAGTTATAAAATGGACATAACAGCATGTACCTCCTAGGGGTGTTGTTATTATCAAATGAGATAATATTTCTGAAGTGCTTAGCAGGGTGCTTAGTACATATAAAATGCTAAATAAATAATAGCTTTTAAAAACAAGTAAATAACTTCTTTGGGTCAGCTGGGTAGTTCAGTGGATTAAGCAGGGTCATTTAAGTCAAGAATTCCTAAATTCAGAATTAGTATTATACACTTATTAGTTATGTGACTTCAGGAAAGTTAATTAATTTGTGTTTGCTTTAGTTTCCTCATCTAGGAATGGTGATGATATTAATAGCATTTATTCTGTGGAGCTGTTGTGAGAATCAAATGAGAAAATGAGTGCAAAATGGTTAGCACAGTGCCTGGCACATAGATGTGCTATATAAATTTAGTTGTTATTATTATTATTTACATAACAGAGGAATCTATAGGTTCTGATATGAACATTAGAGTCACTTTTTTAGCATAATTACAAATTGTTTTGTAGAATGGTTGGACTAACTCACATGTGGAAATATCTTAGAAATTAAAAATTTACTTTTCACACATTATGTCTTCTTTCTGAAGTAAATTTTTATAATAATAATAGTCAATATTTATAGATTACTTTAAAGTTTGCAGAGCACTTCACAAATATTAACTCATTTGATTATCACAATAGATCTGTGAAATGGAAACCATTATTATTCTTATTTTAACAGATAAAGAAACTGAGGCAAACAGAAATTACGTGACTTGCCCAGGGTAAAAAAAAAAAAAAAATTAAGGCTGAAGCTGAGTTGGAACTCAAGTGTTCCTAACCCCATGTGCCGTACTCTTTCCACTGTACTATTAAGTTAACTGGCATTGATGGAAACATGGAAAGTGCTTTTTTTTAATTCAAGTTTTGGTCTTTTGGCCCAGTTCATTATATAACTACAGCTAGATATCCCAGTATAGAATGACCACTTTAAGCATCACTTGGCCTTTCCTGAAAAATTTCTCAGTCATCTGAGTGATATTTGCTGCCAGAGTTGAGAAGGAAGCTTGACTATCATGATGCCAGCCTGTTAAATTCAATCCTCAGTGAATAAGATCAAGGAATCCCCCATGCCATTGAGGCTTCTAATACTCATATCTCAGAAAATAGAGAAGAAAGGAAGGCAGTGGCAACCAAGTCTGGTTACAGCCACTTGTATGTCTCACCAGTTTTCCTCCTCAGGAATACTGATTTGTAATTCATTCTTGAATAATATGTTATGATATCCTTGATGGCAAAAAAAGGCTATGACAGAGAACTTAATCCCACTGAAGGTCAATTTAACTCATCATTGACAAGTATGTTTTTAATTCTTTAGCACAGGCCTATGATTTTATTGACATGAGAAATTTCTCATCTGAAAAATGGAAGACTGGCGACTGCTCTATAACTTTTCATAGAGAATTTCAAGGTGGTACTGAAAGGTTAATTGAATTGCCCATGATTACATAGTTCATATGTGTTAGAAACAGTAGCTATGTAATTAGAAATGGGAAATCTTGCAGAGCCATCAAAGAGGTTTGGTATCTGATTGATTTTATCCTCAAGATAAGTAAGAATGAAGATTCAAAAGTGACAGTGAGATTGCAAATCTGGGTGACTAGAAGAATTGCTGATGCCTTCAACATTAATGAGGGAATTTAGGAGAATGCAAGATTGGGGAAAAGACAATAAATACTCTTATGTGGATATTGAGATACTTATAAGGCATTTAGTTTGAAAAGTCTAATATAGAATTTGTGACTCGAGCTCAGGAGAGAGACTAGATACTTGGACACATGGATATGGAAATCATTTGCATAGGGATAATTATATCTATGAGAGCTGATGAAATCACCAGCTGAGAAAGTATAGATACAACAGGAACATTGTTCCTGGATAGAACCTTGATGATATCCACTGTTAAGTGTCTAGAAAACAATAAGAGAAAAGGAAGTTGAAGTATTGTAAGCAGAATGGGCTAGCAAGTTTAATGGCAGAGAGGAATGGTAACAGATAATAGTTCATAAGAATGAAAGAATTAAGTGAGGATTTTTTTTAAAGCATGAGGTGGAATGACAATAGAGCAAGTTTTCTGACAGCAGGGAATGAAAGAGTAGATATAAGAATTTAGAAAGGGACAAAGGATGGTGCTGGGTGCAATCTATTAGAGAAGACTGGAGGAGATGGGATCATTCATTAAAGGAAAGATGCTCTTCATTAGGCAAAAAGGAAATTTATGAATTGTTGCTGACCTTTCAGAAAAGGCTCTCACAGGCAAGGAAAGCTAGAAATAAGCCTGTAATATGCTAATGACAACAAGCAAGCATGACCTATTCTCTTCTCCTGGGAAGAAAGAATAGAAGTGCTAAATAATGGAAGCATTATAATCTCTCTTTTTAATTTATTTGTGTTATCAGATATGAAATATATTATGGTAGCATTTATTAAGTGAATATAAATATTTGGGGGTCTTGACATCTGATTTTGCTTTCATTACTGTAGAGTCTCTGTTTCTATGTGTCTGTCTTGCTCTGTGTCTCTGTCTTTCTGTTTCTGTCTCTGTCCCTCCCCCATCTCACTTTATCTCTCTCTGTTTCTTTGCTCTCTCTTCTTCCCTTTCTCTCCAGACAAATATAGATCAGTAACTTTTTAGAAATAGAATGTCAGAGGTAGTAGGACTTGGCTTTCAGTCAAGAAATTTTAAGTTCAAATTTTGAATGTGCTACATTTTCTTAAGGTATCCATGAACAAGTAACAACTCGATATTTTCTCAGTCCACTCTCTAATCCACTTCGTTGGATGATTGTTTTTGATTTACAAGAAAATATGTCAAGAACTTAATACTGTAGAGAAAGTAAGTACTATGTATTCAGAGAGACTTGTTGAGAGTTATCTCAGATAAATAAAAATCCATCTTATTTAATGATCTTTGCCTCTCTTTTCACCCTTAGGACTATATGAAAAACTATCTTTTATTTGGAAGATTTGAAAGGGGTATTTGATTAGTCAGAAAGAACACAGGGCTTAGATTCAGGAAAGGCTTGGTATTGCCTCCATAAAAGAACACAGGATTTCTAGCCAGAGGGCTGGGATTCAATCCTACTTCTATCATTTTAATGTGTGTGATCCTGGGGTATACAGGTTTTCCGGGAAAACTAGTACCTCTTCTGTGAAAGCTGCTAAGCCCTTTTCAGGGTTGCTTTCCACCACCAGCACCAAGAAACTGTAGCATGCACAGTATCCACATCCTGGTCAATTGTTTTGGCAGCTAGGCTAAGCCAGATTGAGAGTAACAGGAAGTTTCAAACCTATAAGTAAATTGGGGGGTATTTACCTCAAGCATGTGAATACATCCCTTGAAATGAAAAGATGAGAATAATTTATTCCAATTGCCATAGGGATGACTAAAGCAGATGCTATGGAGATCTTAGAGCCTAGTTAGACATTGGATGTGCTAAGATCATATACCACTTCCTAAGTCATTACAAGTCATTTTGGCTTTTGCTTTACCACTGTACTTATATGCCTCTGGAAAAGAAAGTGGAGGGGAGACTGTGCCATTTTGCCTCATTTAAATATAATTTATGCATAAATCAAAAAGTATCACCTGTATCATTTTACCATTTTTACCTACTTTGAAGTTCTATGGCAACAGGTAAGTGATGAAGCAGCAGGTGCAGATGCACTGGGATTTGGAGTCATAACCCTGAACACAGATGGCCCAGGGCATAGTCTTCTCACTGTTTTTATCAGTAGTGCAATTTGGCAGCCCCCTGAGTGTCTGAGCAGTTGCTTAGGCCTTGCTGTTCACCTCCAAGAATGAGGAAGGGATTAGAAAAGGTGCCCTAAAAATTGTCTGCTTCATTTCACCTAACCTGGGCCTGCTTACCACAGCAAGTAGAAAGCACCCAAAAATGTGCAAAAACGTTTGCAAAAATGACTTCACTCTCCATTGGTATGTATGCATGATTATGCATAACAAGAAATCTTGTAGACCTAAAAGCCCTTGTTGTGAGCAGATATAGCATCTGGATAGCAGCCCTGAGTGAAGCAAGGTTGGCAAATGAAGGCCAGCTTACCAAAGTCAGAACTAGATGAATTCACTTTTATGCAGGGGCTGCAGTGAGAGGGGAGTATTGCAAAGCTAGCATAGATTTTGCAATGAAATCTAATTTACTTTAGTGAAAAAGCTTGTATGCCTCCCCCAAAAGGAGTGAAAGACAGACTTATGACAGTTCAATTTGCATTTGCAGGAAAGTTCCATGTCACTATCATCAGTGTATATGTTGCCACCATGACAAATCCTGATGAAATCAATTTATGAAGAGTCTGGGATTCTAATTGTCAATGTGCCAAAAGAGGCCAAGATTTTAATCCTTGGTTACTGTAACATTAGAGTAGGCATAGACTATCAGCAATGGCAGAGTCCTTTGGAAGAATAAAGTTGGAAACAGTACCCACCAAGGTAACTTAACTATTGAAGATTTGTGTGTCTCATGACATTCTCAATGCCAACATTGGCCTTTGTTTTTAACAAAACTTCTTGGATGAACCCTCACAGCAAAAAATGACTATACCATTGTAAAGAGAAGAGAAAAACAGCATTTGAGTGTGATGAAGGTGGGGCACAGAGTACAAGACCAATCAGACAATTTCTCCAGTTAAAGAATCAGAATAACAAAAGTGGCAGCCCCAAGGCAAAACTACCAGAAAACTTAATGTCAGCAAATTAGAGCACTTCTCAAAGAGTGAAGTTTATTGGTGGGAAAGTTGAGCCAATACATAGTTGGGAACTGTTGAGCAGAGAATAGATTTTTCATAATTATTTAAATTTTTTTTCAATTTTTATTTTTTTTTCATTTTTAAAGAATTTTTCAGAATTATTCAGCTTTCAGAAGTTGGTCCTCCACCTTCAACAACCCAAGAGTCAGTGAGGTGTCACAAAAGACTGAGTAATGGGGAATCAATATAGTATTTGCTGCCTGACAATTCCAGGAGAAATTTCAAAAACAGAAGAGATCTGTACATAATATTAATTGATCTGATCAAGGCTTGTGAAACTGTCAGTTGTGACATCTTGTCGAAGATGATGGCAAAATTTGGTCACCCAGACAAGTGACCAGTGTTGTATTCTAGTTCCTTGACAACACACTTGCACTGATTCTAGGTAATTGATGATGCTCTTGTATTAGTCACTATTGGAGTGAAGCAGGTTTATTTGCTTACTGTCATGCCTTTTTGCATGATGTTTTCAGCAATGTTGTGAACCACCTTCCATGAGGTTCAAAATGGCATCAAGGTCAGCTATTGAACTTTTAGTAAATTATTTAACTTGAAAAGGCCAGAAGCCAAGATTAAAGTTGAGGAAGAGTTGGTAGGTGACTTTTTATTCACAAATGATTGTACAATCCATGCAGCTTTTGAGGTTGAAATGCAATAGAGTATACACTGATTCTCTGCTCTTTGTGCTAATTTTGCACTGATAATTAACACTAAAAAGCCTCTGTTGGTCCAGTTAGCACTATATCATCCATATTTGGAAAGACTGATTACAGCAAAGGTAGAGATTTTAAATGCTGAGGATAAGTCTACTTAATTTGGTAGTATACTTTTCAAGGATATACATATAGATAATGTAGTTGATACACAGATTTTCAGTCAGCTTATTATTTGGGAGACTCCTAAGAAAAACGTGGGAGAGAATAGGTATTAGACTGTTTACCAAACTGAATGTGTACAGAGCTATTATGCTGATCTCATCATTGGACAGAATACTGGGAAACTGAATTCTGTTTGAATTGTCTTAGAAAGATTTTGAAGATCACCTGGAAAGATAAGGTACTGATCATAAGAGTTCCTTTCTCTAACTGAACTGTTAAGCTTTCAATTTCTACTCCAGAGAGCACAACTGAAAGGGGTGTTCATGGTGTTCAAATCTCAAATATGCATTTGCCTAAAAGACCATTAAACAAAGAAGTCACGTGATAAGCACTCAGATAAAGGAGAGATGATGTGATACAAAAACACTATAAAGAACTTTGAAGTCAGTTATGACTACAGTACCACCCATCATGGTGTGCCTGCATCAAAGAAGGAATTATGTTCTATGAACAAAGTAAAATAGTAGTAGCTGAAAATAAAGATGAGATGAGCAAATTTAGCGGCGTCTCCTCTCCAAATGTTCATATGGACTATTTGTGTCTCATGTGGTAGAGCCTTCCAACCTTTTATTGGTCTTATCAGCCACAGGCTGGACATACTGAACTTTAACACAGATATAGGGATGTCATTCTGGTTCTCCCTGGACATGATGACCAACAACCAACCAAATTAGGACAAATTGTCTTGCTGCTCTAGGTCTCAGCTTGTTCATCTTCAGCTTGTGAAGATTTGATTAGGCAGAATCCAGTCCTAATTTTATGATTCTATATTATCTTTACTCATGAGACCAAGAGAAAGTCATATAAGCTCAGTTTCTTCATCTGTAAAATGAGAATAATAATATCAGCATTGCACAAAAGATAGATGGCTGACTTTGAGGTAGCACAGTAAAATAGGAAAAAACACTGGGTTTAAAATCAGAGGGCCTTGGTTCTAATTCCTTTTTTGATGCTTTGCACCTATGTAATCTTCAGTAAATGACCTGCCTGGGACTCAGTTTCCACATTTGTCAAATCAGAAGTTTGGACTAAATGACTTCTGAGATACCCTTCAGCTCTAAATTTATGCTTCTAATTATGTACAATAAAGTTATTAAGACTATTATATGAATTAATATATTTGTATATATAGTAAATTTAAGAGCACTTTAAATATATAATATCATAGATTTAGATGTCCAGCTGAAATGTTTAAAACACAACTCCCTCATCTTTTCAGTGGAAAAACTAAGGCCTAAAGAGATTTAGGGATTTATCTAAAGTCATTATTGTTCTTGTTTGTCCTTCATTTTTGAAGAGGACCAATGATATTATTAGGTGATATCTTGAGTCATGTTTGAATTAGATTTAAGTGAGGCAGAATTGCACAAGATTATCAGCCTTATTCTCTCTTCCAGAATCATCGAGGTCCAGTGACAGACAAACATCAAGATGACTGGTGATGACCTCTGATGTAGTGGCTAATTTTGATGTTTTCAATGTCTGACCATTTTCTAAGCTTTCCATAATACCTGTTTTAGCTGTCTTCATTACAATTAGAAAAAAATATTCTCGTCCCCCCTTTTCCTCCAAGAGAAGTCTTCACATCCTTGGGTTAGGCACCTCTCCACAACTTATCAATAGGTTTGAGGCCTATTGGTTATCCTCAGTCTGATTCTCCTTAAACACCCCATATACCCCAACTAAAGTCACATGGGTACAAAATTGGAGAGCTAAAAACCAAACTCACATGTTCTCATTTTAGAGTCAACATTTCTGCTACTATATCATGTTGCCTGTGTCAGTCTATGTATTATATATATATATATGTATATATATATATATACACACACATATATATACAGATCTATTTATATACATTATATGTGTATAATGTATAAATGTATCTGTGTGTATATATGTGTATGTGTAGTTTTTCTGAGAAAGCATATATAAACCTTCCTTGGATAAAGAGTTTTAAAGATGAATACTTCCTTCTTATCATTATTAGCATCAGTTCTCACAGTTATTCAAGTGCACTGAATTGTAAGTTAATAGAGACTTCTCATCAATTGCATGCGTAAGAAATCAGCTTTTTCTGTGTGGGAGAATACTTGGCTCAACTTTTTCTTTTCCTAGTTATTAATAAGTTACCTGGGAAGGAAAACAGAATGAAGATTATAATTAGTAGCATTCTAAGACTTTACTACCCACTGTTTGATTCTACTTACAAGTAACATATCTAATTAAAATCCTTCAGAATGCAAAAGCAACTTGTAGTTCATTTCTCATTTTAAAAGAGAGTTTATTATTTTTGAGACTATGTGGAATCTTTATTAAGATAGGAATAACAGTTGCTAGTAGCAATTAAATCTACCATACAAGGTGTGAGGAAACATTTTGAAATGAAAGAGCTATGGCTTGGTGACATTCTGTTACATGTCTCAATAAATTTGGGGAAATTTAATTGTTTGACTATTCAGGGTATTTATAGGAAGAACATAATATAGTGTATTTGGAGTGAGACAGGAAGCGTAAAGTCACAGAGATCTAAATTCTCTTACATAAACTGATCCCTAGGTGGGAGTTAGGCACTTTTGGAGATATATAAAAATTTTTCAGACACTGTGGTACCATTTAGTTAATGGCTGCTTCTCTGCAGGAAATACTTCCCTACTGTCCACAAAAATGGCTAGAGAAATTTGTTGCAGGGAATTCATCCTTTCTTTGGTTTTAAGCTCTGCCCTCCAGAAAGTTCAGATATTTATAGTGATTACCAGATGTGTCATTTCTATTGAGCTATGGATCAACTAATTAAGAAAGCAACAGCAATTCAATCTAATTCAACAGAAACTTATTCAACACCTATTTAGAACATTGTGTTCAGGCTAAAGTAGATACTACAGAACAGAAAAGGATATTAGAAACCTTGTAATCTAATTCCTTCATTTTATAGATAATGAAGTAACACCCAGTAAGTTTAAATGACTTCTCCAAAGTCATACAGACTGAAAGAAGTCCTAGAGCTAGGATTTTCATGCCAATCTTCTGACTCTAAATCTAGCATTTTCAAAATTACACCTGACCTGATAGGACTTGCAATTAAGTAGGAAGGTTAAAAAACCCAACAATATAGAAAAATGTTATAAAATTTATTCATGAGAATTATAGAAAAATAATAAAAACATTCATCTGTTTTGTTTGCTTGTTTTTGTGTCCTATGAACTTAGAGCAGTACCTGGTTCATAGTAGTTGTTTAACAAATACTTTATTCATCTCCCAACCTATACATCTGTCTATCTGTCTCTTTCTCTGGGTTTCTATATCTGTCTGTCTGTCTGTGTCTCTCTCCCATGCAATTTCAGAATGGGAAATGAAGTTACTGATTTCAGGAGACCAGGTAAAGCTTCTAATGAAAGATAGTTTTTGTTTTGGTCGTAAAGGTTAAAACATAGATTGGGGGTGGAGCCAAATATCTGGAGTAGAACAGATTCCCAGAAGAAGTTACCATGTAAGAACTTCAGAATAGGTCTATTTCAATCAGGCAAGGGGACAATTTGTTGAGTCCAGATGGCAGCACAGGGAGACCAGGGCAGGAAGCAAAGGCTGGGAGTCAGAGTCTGGGAACTCAACATTCTAAGCATCTGGGAAATTTCTGTGAGGCTCTTAGGCCACTCAGGCCTGGGTGCAAGCAGGTGCTTTGGCAGATCTGCCTTTTATAAAAGATAGGTTGTAAACCACTGAGAACCCCAGACCTGGCCCCAATTGTCTAGCACCAGAAGTCAATCATCGTAACTGGCCCAGGGCAAATTAAAGCAGCTGTTGCTCCTTTGCTTTGAACAGACCTCAAGATTTGAAAAATGAATAAAAAAGAAAAAGAAATTTCACCTTAGACAGCTTTTATGGAGAGAGAAGAAAAGACCTCAGAGGGTTTATAAAGGTAAAGCAACTCCAGAAGAAGCCAAAAAGGCAGACATGAGCTGGTCCCTATTTCACAAGACTTTCTTGGAAGACTGCATGAAGAATATTTTTTAAAAAGTTAGAAAAAAAAGAGTTAGAAGAAAAATGGGGAAATGAAATGAGATCATTGCAAGAAGGTTATAATGCCCTACAAAAGAGATATGAAAGAGACATCAATTCATTGAAAAACAAAATTGGTTAAATGCAAAAAGAATGCAATGAACTAAAAAGTTTATTTGGCCAATAACAGAAAGAGCTCAAAAAGGTAACTGAAGAACATAATACACTAAAAATTAGAATTGAACAAATGGAAGTGAATGAATCAATAAGCCTTCAAGAATCAGTGAAACAAAAACAAAAAAAGAAAAATAGAAGAAAATATGAAATATCTCCTATGAAAAACAACTGACCGGGAAAACAGATTTAGGACAGACAATTTCAGGATTATTGGACTTCCTGAAAGCCATGATGAAAAAAGAAGAACCTAACCACTATCTTACAGGAAATCATGAAAGAAAACTGCCCTGATTTTTTAGAATTGGAAAGTAAAATAACCATTGAAAGAATTCATCGATCATCTCCTGAAAGAGACCACAAAATTAAATTCCCAAGGAATATCTTGGCTAAATTTCAGGACTATCGCACCAAGGAAAAGATATTGCAAGCAGCTACAAAGAAATAATTCAAATACCAAGGTGATATAATTAGAATCACCCAGGATCTGTCAGCTTTCACCGTAAAGGATCAAAGGGCCTGGAATCAGATATTCCAAAAGGTAAAGGAACTTTGATTACAGCCAAGAATAAAGTATCCAGCTAGAATGAGCATTATCTTCCAGGGAAGAAGTTGGACATTTAATAATATAGGTGAATTTCACCTATTTCTAATGAAAAGACCAGAACTGGAAAAAAAAATTTGACCTCCAAACACAGAGCTCAAGAGAAGCATAAAAAGGTAAAAAGAAAAGAACTCTTGAGAACTATATTTCTATTATTGGTATACTTAGAAAATGTAGATTTAATTCGATTTTACTTTGATAATATGAAAAAATTAGAGGTCGAAAGAGGATAATACTGGCAAAAGAAAAAAAAAGGAGGTAAAATAAGGGAAAAGGAGGTAAAAATAAGGTAAAAATCTAATGAAGAAGCAAAGAAAACTTCATATAATTGAGGGACAGAAGGGAGGGGGATGAGCATTGTGTGAATCTTACTCTCATTAGATTGGGTTCTAAGAGGGAATATCAGACATATGCTTCAGGTGAATAACAAAAAAACAAAGCAGGGATAGTAATCCTAATCTCAGATCAAGTAAAAGCAAAGATATATCTAATTAAAAGAGATGAGGAAGGAAACTATATTTTACTAAAGGATACCATAGATAATGAAGGAATATCAATACTAAATATATACGGACCAAGTGCAATAGCATACAAATTCCTAGAGGAGAAATTAAGAGAGATAAAAGAAGAAATAGACAGCAAAACTATACTAGTGGGGGATCTCAACTTTGCTCTCTCAGAACTAAATAAATCAAATCAAAAAATAAAGAAGAAAGAAGTTAAGGAGGTAAACAAAATGTTAGAAAAGTAAGGTAAGATAGATCTTTGTAGAAAATTGCAGAAAGGAGTTTCCTTTTTCCACAGCAGTTCATGGAACTTATAGAAAAATTGATCATGTGTTAGATCATAAAAACCTCAAAATCAAATGCAGAAAGGCAGAAATAATAAATGCATTTTTTTCAGATCATGATGCAATAAAATCATATGCAATATAAGGCCAGGAGAAAATAGACAAAAAGTTAATTGGAAATTAAATAATTTAATCCCGAAGAATGAATGGATGAAACAGCAAATCATAGACAAAACCAATAATTTTATCCAGGCAAATGGCAATAATGGGACAACATACCAAAATTTGTGGGATACAGCCAAAGTGGTTATAAGAGGAAATTTTATATCTAGATCCTTATTTGCACAAAATGGAGAAAGAGAAGATCAAGGAATTGGACTTACCATTAAAAAAGCTAGAAAAACCTGTCAAGTAAAAACCAAATTTGAAATTCTGAAAATAAAAGGGGAGATTAATAAAATTGAAAATAAGAAAACTGTCAAATTAATAAATAAAACTAAGAGTTGGTTTTATGAAAAAACCAACAAACTAGATAAGCCTTTAGTTAATTAAATTAGAAAAAGGAAAGAAGAAAATCAAATTGTTAGTATCAAAAACAAAAAGGAAGAACTTTTCACCAATGAAGAGGAAATTAGAGTAATAATTAGGAATTACTTTGCCCAACTTTATGCCAATAAATTTAATAATCTAAATGAAATGGAGAAATATCTACAAACATATAGATTGCCCAGGTTAACAGAAGAGGAAATAAATTGTTTAACTAGCCGCATTTTATATCCAATACTATATAAACTATTTGAAAAAATAGGGAAAGAAAGTGTATTACCGAATTCCTTTTATGATACAGTTATTGTGTTGATAGTTAAACCAGGTAGGGTGAAAACAGAAAAAGAAAACTATAGATCAATTTATCTAATGAATATTGATGCAAAAATGTTAAATAAAATATTAGCAAAGAGATTACAGAAAGTCATTCCCAGGATAATATACTATGACCAATTAAGATTTATACCAGGAATGCAGGATTGGCTCAATATCAGGAAAAAATATCCGCATAATCAACTATATTAATAACCATACTAACAAAAATGATATGATTAGATGCAGAAAAAGGATTTGGTAAAATCCAACACCCATTCTTATTAGAAACCCTAGAGAGTATAGGAATAAATGGACTTTTCCTTAAAATGATGAGCAGCATCTATTTAAAATCATCAGCAAGCATCATATGTAATAGGAACAAACTAGAACCATTCCCAATAAGTTCAGGAGTGAAACAAGGGTACCCATTATCACCATTAGTATTCAATATTGTAATAGAAATGTTAGCTTTGGCAATAAGAGAAGAAAAAAGAGATTAAAGGAATTAGAGTAGGTCATGAGAAATCCAAATTATCACTCTTTGTAGATGTCATGATAGTATATTTATAGACCCCTGGAGACTCAACTAAAAAACTACTAGAAACAACTCATAACTTTAGCAGAGTTCATGATACAAAATAAATCCACATAAATCATCAGCACTTTTATATATTACCAACAAAGTTTAGCAACAAGAGATATAAAAAGAAATTCCATTCTGTATGTATAAAATATTTGGGAATCTATCTGCCAAAGGAATGTCAGGAACCATATGAAGAAAATTACAAAAATTTTCCATACAAATAAAGTCAGACCTACTTAGTTGGAGAAATACCAAGTGCTCATGGATAGGCCAAGTGAATATAATAAAAATGACAATACTACCTAAAATAATCTACTTATTTTGTGCCATACCAATCAAATTCCCAAGAAATTTTTTTAAATGATAAAGGTGACATTTTATTTTATTTTTTATTTTTTAATTAATTAATTAATTAGTTAATTTTTAAAAATTTTATTTGCATAACATATGTGTGGGGAATTCTTCAACATTAACCCTTACATAGCTTTCTGTTACAAATTTTCCCCCCAACTCCCTACCCCTCCCCTAGATGGCAGGATATCCACTACATGTTAATTATGTTAAAATACTTGGCAAATCGAATATATATATATACATATATATATACATATTTCCAAACTTATCATTGTTGTTCAAGAAAAATCATATCTACACAAAAGACATGTCAGATAAAGGAAACACAATGTAAGCAAACATCAATCAAGAGTATGAGAATGTTATGTTGTGGTCCACATTTCACATCCCTCTCTCTGGGTGTATATGGCTATTTTCAGTGAACAAGTGGAAGTGGTTTGAAACATTTCATTGTTGAAGAGAGCCATGTCCATCAGAATTGATCGTCATATAGTATTGTTGTTGCTGTATATAATGATGTCCTGGTTCTGCTCATTTCACTCAGCATCAGTTCATGTAAGTCTCTCCAGGCCTCTCTGAAATCGTCCTGCTGGTCGTTTCTTACAGAAAAATAATATCCCATAACATTCATATACCATAATTTATTCAGCCATTCTGCAATTGAAGGGTATCTATTCAGTTTCCATTTTCTAGCCACTACAAAAAGGGCTGCCACAAACATTCTTGCACATGTGGGACCCTTTCCTTCCTTTATGATTTCTTTTGGATATAAGCCCAATAGAAATGCTGCTGGGTCAAAGGTTATGCACAGTTTGATAACTTTTTGAGTATAGTTCCAAATTGCTCTCCAGAATGGCTGTATCCGTTCACAGCTCCAGCAACAATGAATCAGTGTCCCAGCCCTCCCACATCCCCTCCAACATTCATCATTAACTTTTTCTGTCATTTTAGCCAAACTGACAGGTGTGTAGTGGTACCTCATAGTTATCTTGATTTGCATTTCTCTGATCAATAGTGATTTGGAGCACCTTTTCATATGACTATAAATAGTTTTAATTTCATCCTCTGAAAATTGTCTGTTCATATCCTTTGACCATTTATCGATTGGAGAATGGCTTGAATTTTTATAAATATGAGACAATTCTCTATATATTTTAGAGATGAGACCTTTATTAGAACCCTTACATGTAAAGATGATTTCCCAATTTATTGCTTCCCTCCTAATCTTGACTGCATTGGTTTTGTTTGTACAAAAACTTTTTAACTTAATATAGTCAAAGTTATCTATCTGGTTTTCAATTGAGAGTTCCAGTTCTTCTTTAGACATAAATTTATTCCATCTCCATAGGTCTGAGAGGTAAACTATATTACATTCCTCTAATTTACTTATAGTATCACTCTTTATATCCAGATCATGAACCCATTTAAATCTTATCTTTGTTTGTGGTGTTAGATGTGGGTCAAGCCCTATTTTCTTCCACACTAGTTTCCAATATTCCCAGCAGTTTTTGTCAAATAGTGAGT